>JAATHB010000408.1:0-94751 GCA_014822075.1 Fusarium buharicum | reverse complement strand
AAAAAAAAAAAAAAAGCAAAGAGAGCCTGCCTTCTGTATACATATTGCAACAGTATGTCTGCACAAGGTTCAGTCGGGAATTCTGTTGTCCAAGATCAGTCAACCATCTTAGAAGTCAGTCTTCTCGCGAGTCATGGAGGAACATGAGCGTAATCCATGACTGTGGACAGGGTCATCAACTCAATAAAGGCTCTTGCATGATCACAACCCGCATGCATGCCGGGGGCTAATGCTGTGCAAGATGGTGCTCAGTTGAAGGTGGCCAAGCCGGGGTTGTCAGTGTCTGTGGCCCTCTGAGGCGAATCTTGCTTACTGACATGGATGCGGATG
Source organism: Fusarium buharicum (assembly GCA_014822075.1). Lineage (NCBI taxonomy): Eukaryota > Fungi > Ascomycota > Sordariomycetes > Hypocreales > Nectriaceae > Fusarium > Fusarium buharicum. The sequence continues at coordinate 94,421 of JAATHB010000408.1, read as the reverse complement.
GGAGAGCCGTGGCTGGGGTGTAAGAACACGCAACGGCACGTTGCAAGTCACCGACACAAAAGTTTATCCACTCATGGGGTGTTTTGTCTCTTCAAAATGCGTCTGTTTTTGTCTTCACTCACGCCAGGGCCATGCATGGGTCTTTGATCGTTTAGCCCTTGTGCGTGTGCCAGTTATAGAAGTCTTCTTACCCCGGCTTCTTGGTCTTCAGATGATGCCAAACAGGTCGTGCATTCGTGCAGGGGCTGCTCAAGACTCCGTGCCTAATCCATGCTCGTCGGTCCTGGACCCATGGCAGCGGTTTTTCAAGGTGGCTCCCGCCACACCTTTACAGTCTAGCGCAAGGGCAACGCATCCCAGGCGAGAGGTCCCTGGGTTTGATCATCTCCGGACCGATTCTCAAGCTGTCGTCAAGGAGAAAGGCTATGGTTTGGTTGGGCCGGTACAGGAACAACTCCAAAAGATTTCTGATATGTCCAATATCTAATCAATATAGGTATTGCGTGGCCCTGCGAGTATGCCAGATATTATGTCGACTTGTCAAGCCTATGAGTAAACATGCTGGGTTAAAAACAAAAGCATGGCTGGAGCAAGCTGATGACCAGCAACTGGACACATAATTTCAACGAATTATTCTTTTTCGCTTCCTTGGCGGTACATACCCAGGTGTCGTGTTGATCCCCGGTGGAGAGTTGGCGTAGTATGGGCTGCCGCCCTCCAGAGCCGGATCCTAGGTACGCATGTACAACGAGGGCATGGGTCATGTTAAGCCACGAATAACTTTGATTGAAGGGCTTGGTGATGGAAGCCTTTTGTCTTATACGCTAAGCCCAACGTTGACCAGTCGATGTGGTGGTTTGAGGAGTCATTTTCTCGATATTTACCGGTTCGACGGATCCTTCAGAATGGCATGGTTGCTAACATGTCTCCAGGTCTCGGCGCCCTGAGGGGGTAAATCGATCAACACGAAGAAGATACTTGATTTCGGCCAGGTTGAACGAAGTTTGACCTTAATCATGTAAGGTCAATTGTTATCATTGGAGGTCGACTGTTTCTGTACAACGTACATACTGTACTGATGACTTAAAAGTTGTTAGACATCGAATTTGATTGTCGATCGTCGGGAAAGTTAGCGTTTGAGTGTTCGGTTACGAAAGGGTAGGTATCCATTGCTGGCTGAGTGCCAAGTGGTGGAAAGGGGTACAGGGAAGATAAGTCGTGAGGGGTGTTTCTATCATGATGCTTACTTGCGGACGTACCCAAAACAAAGACAGCAGAATTTCAGCCTCGGTGGGCTAGACGCTGGACATTCTTTGATTTGGGACCGAAGAAGGGGAAAGAAGCTCTAGTCAACAAGCTAAACGCAAATGTGAAGAAGAATTCGTTGGATAGCCACCCGACGATCTTTTGGTGTGTATGTACAGCTGGACTGACATGAGCGATATTTAGTAGTCCTTCTGTCTTCGGTGGTTATGACGAATATGTGATCAGCGTTATCTAATCTCTAGGAGGGTATCGTGAATAATATGCGGGCTGTTGACACGAAGGTAAGCATGCCCTCGACGACCTTGAAAGCGAGGTAGATAAGAATGTGGGAAAACTCATAAAGGACCACTATGTTTATTGGACCCGGTCTAGGACCTCGTATGTACAGTCAATGAAGCCAACATAGAACTGTGCCGAATGCCTATTCCTCTGGTTGATCGGTTGCGCAGAGGTATTTTGTATGACGCAGATGGTTGGGAAGTCCTCGTCAGCCGCGATAGGCAGATTCGATTCGACACACAATAGTAGACATGAAGCGTGGAGCAGAGGGATGGTGTGGTGGTGCTTGGCCAGGGGCCAGAGCATGTCGTGCCGCTGAGTTATGTTGGGTAAGGAATAGCTTATGCAAAAGCTTCTGAAAACCATCACATGGTGGTGGCTGCGCTTCCGTGACTCGAAGTGACACAGAACGCTGTAAGGAGAAGCTGGCTAGGCAAGCCAGGGATCACCACGAAGAGCCCCAAAATTTCCGCATAGAACGTAGCGGCCTTGCTGCTACCCTGGGCGAGATGAACATTTGGACGAAACAGTCAATGCGCGATCCAGCCCGGTGTTGTTTTCTGTTGGTGCTAAAAAGTAACGAGTCACGAGGCAAAAGACTGAGGCATCCAGAGTTTATGGCCCACAAAGCGAGTCGCGCCGTAGCTCAGAGCTCCCAAGCCTCGACAAAGCCGTAATCATTGAGAACGGTGATTGCCTAGTGCAGGCCCAGGGAGCGATAAAGTAGGTAGAGTGGTTGGCAGGAGTTGCTTAGGCGAGCTGAGCTGAGAGATTGGTTGAACATTCCGGCCCCCCCTGTTGGGTAAACTAGCAAGCCATCACACCAGCAAACCAGGGCAGCTGAAGCAAAAATAACTGATCCTGTCGAATGAAGTAGATCTTCAAGCCATCCAAATGGCCTAGCTTTTCTTGTCAAATCTGTTATGGGGGCACAACCCATTGAACCGAGACACAACGGCAGGACCCAGCCCCAATCCTCCTGTCTGGAATCCTTTGTTGGTCTTCAGTAGCGCCAGCAATGCTGCGGTTAGCTTTCTCAACCGGCTGACAACGCTTGCGACATCTTGGGCTTTGAAGTGACGGTATGACCGCAGCCATCCATAGCTTGCAACAAGTTCCGGTGCCCGGCAAGCTGCGCTAGGTTTGTACAGGCGTCAAATGCTCTCCTGCCAAGTATGGAGTACAGTCGTAATTTACACGCATGATAGATCGGCTCGTATCACTACCAAAATGGAGCAACCACAGGCACTATCTGGTTGTTATTGAATGTATTGGCTGTGTACAGTAGGCTCAAGGACTCACCGGGGTTACTTGAAGTAAAAAGTTAAAGATCCATCGAGGCGGCACGCTTTCATCCCCTTCTCCACCAAAAATATTCGCAGGGGACAAACATGTCGGGTGGCACACAAAAACAACCCTTGTTGGTGACTGATTCAGTGGACGATCAGGGCAGCTCAGAAAACAGCTGGCACCCTTCATGACCGGGGCTATCTTTCACCAGTTCAACAGCTGATACATACCTCTGCAACCCAACACTTCCATGATGGGCTACCGTGACTTTAGTCAGCGAAGGCCAGTGGCCGTTCGGTGAGACGCCCAGACAAGACCGATAGTGCTATGCTCAGAAGGACCAGCATGTGTTGTTGTGGTCAGCAATGGAGTTCTTAGAGTGGGGATTATCCTCGTAAAGAAAGAAACAGCCCAAGCGAATTTGCTGTGCTGTGCAAGTTAGACGGATCCTCTGGAAAGAGGGGCGACAAGATGAGACGAGGAAGGTGGCAGAGCAGGGCAGGAGTAAAAGCCGAGACTATCGATGAGATTGTTGTTGCAGCATCTTCTGCGGGGGCTCCGGATATGTGTTTAGAGAATATGGACTTGTCTTGTCAATTGTCACCGCTTCTCCCTGCTGTCGACAAGGGTCAAGTATAGTGTTGCTGTTATTATTATCATCGATTTATTCTGCCTTTCGTTGTTGTTGTTGTTGTTGTTGTTGTTGTTGTTGTTGTTGTTGATACACGGATGACCTGATGCTTCGTCAACAAGAGTCTAAACTGATTAGTCTCGTCTCAGGTCTCTGTGGAATTAGTATTCCATGTCGATGCTCCGACTGCTTTCGAACCATGCAGGCGTGCGTAGGATAGCTTGCGTTACATGGCCCGATAGAGAACTGTGTTTGTTTCGGTTTCGGAACTGAGTCGCTAGACGACGTGGCAGGCTATCAAAGAGCATGAGTTCCACTGCCAATAGTAGTGGTAGGCCTACTGAAGCCTGAAGCCGTGCTGGTGCAGCACAAGGGGCCTCGAAAGACCAGCGGGACCCTGTGAAAAGAAGTGAGTGATACAACGGGCTGACCCTCCAATGCTTACCCAGTTTGGAAATCGGTCGTTGATTCCTCAGCCCCTAAGTGGAGGAGAGGAAAATGGCACTTGGCGCTTGGCTGATGGGTGAGTTGACAACTGGTGATGAGGCTTGTTGTGGTTGGAACTTGGAGCCGCTCAGGTCTCGACAATGCGGAAGCTGCTGCATTAGGTACTGCAATAGGTAGAGCTTGCCTTTGCGCCCTTGAACGGGCAGGCACGGCAGGCACCACTCAGGGCAGTCACCCACGACTTCCACTTGCAGACGCTCAGGCCGTCAGGCGTCGCAGTCGACTTACTCATCTTAGGCTTCTCTTCCAGGGGTGCCTTAGTCGTTAGGCAACTTCTGGGAACAACTCCGATCCGTCGTCTCCATCTCCCTGATCTGGCGGTCCTCATCATGCCAATCTTTAGCCTCAGTGCAGGGCAAGTTCCCTGTAACTTAGCCCGTCCTCTCGTCGCCTATACTTTGACTTGCACAGCAAAGTGTGCGACCGGCAATGTCCCCAATACCCCCGTCCACTGAGAACTGAAGAACCCCCAGGCCTGTGTCTGGCGTTCTCGCCACCAGACCGACCACACCGCCCAACGCCCAGCGCCGGAGCCATTATTTGCTTGTTATACAGGGCAACAATCCACCTGGATGGTTTGCTCTGTAATTACCTAGTGAAGACGCACAATGTCGGCCAAGCGTATTACACATCAACAATGGAAGCACCGTTCCCACCCTTCTTTGGTCCGGATGCGAGTTCCACATCTCGCTATCATTGGAGATGACTCTTCTGAATTCCCTAGCGAGCTACCAATGTTCGATGGAGTTGCGCTGCGCTATCATGCCCTTGCTGACACCTCGTCTGATTGATCAAACTCTTGATTACGGCTATGGCCGTGGTGACCAAAGATCTCTACACTAGGACTACAGTACCTATCAGTTCCCCATCAGAATATACTACAATGCATCACGCAGAGTGTTTGTTACCATTGCAAGCATACTTCGAGCCGTGCCAACCGCTCATTCGGAAAGCTGCCAGTCCTCAGAGCTAAGATTGGACGCGAGAACGTGCTTAGGGTACACACATGCACTGTAATGCAAGCACCGAGATGCGGATACCAAACCGTTTTTACCGGTGTCCTACTGTACCTGTGGGATGAAGGTCCAAAACTCGTTGCAAACATCTGCCATTCCCAAGCGCTTGTCGATCAGATATTGTTGTTTCTCCTAGGGGAACGCCTTGCTTCAGTCACACCCTTCTTCTGTCCGCTTAGAATTTGCCATCAAGCCGAGAAATGGGGACCACATGTGCTACAGCAGGGGTGTTCACAGCATTTTGAGCCAAAAGCATGCCAATCCACCAAAGTGGTGATGCGCATCCCGCTTGGATGAGATTTGAGACCCTTCCCGAGTGGCACCTCGAGCAACAAGAAAATGTCCCATCCTTTAGTCTGGGCGCGATGCTTCCTAGTCGAGGTCCCCCCAGCTCAGGCCCCAGAGACGCATCTGCTTTGTGGCGCCGCTTGCTGCAACCCTTGAGACACCCCCTTGGTGTCGTTCTCCCCTGTGATGGGCCAGTCTGTACGTGGATCTTGGATTGAGACTGGCTGGGAATGCTCACTCAAAGTCGGGTTTTATTACGACTCCAGCCCGTGGATCCAATTCTTCTCCATCCCTTCCATTATCCACTGCTCCATGGGAGTCGCATCTCTAAAGCGGCAGGGGACTTGGCTGGGTGCTGGGAGTCCAGACGATCCGATGATGCCCACTTCTTGAAGAGACTCACAAGCAAGCCAGGCTGGTTGTGCTCATGGGTCTGCAACGCAATCACAGCTGCGGGAGACCCTATCTTTACAATCATCATCACCACCACCACCACCCTGTCGCCTGTTTTCTCGTTGCTCGCCTTGTCGGTCGGTACCACGCCAAAATTAGCGTAATACCGACAGAATCGATGCGAACCCCACCGATCCTCTCCTAGCTTACTCCCCCAGTCCACACGCCCTAGAATAGGTTTCGCCCAAGCTTCAACTTTTCCATGTCGCAAGCGTCGTCTTTATCCCCAGAACAGCGGCCTGATTCTCGCCCCGGCACTACTTCCCGCCCACATCTCACTGCCTACCCATGGGCTCCACCTGTTGAGACACCCCCTGCCGGCCCGTATGACGCAGGCCATCCGCCCCAGCTGCCATGCAGCCATGCCAGAAACTGACAATCCTAGCACAGGAACGAGGGCCAGTTCTGATGAGGAACCTAGCAAAGTACTCCGGTACACTAATGCTGATTCGACGCTTCTTGTAATTCCACGGTTTGCGGCCATCTGTTGGTGCCAAACCGAGCTTCTTTATTGCTTGGTGCCTCCCTGTCCCACACCCAGATCCTTGGAGGGTTGATCTCGCTCAAACTGCTAGGCTCGATTTATCTTTCAAGCCCATCGATTGCCCCATGTTTCGTTACTCCCTTGAACCCCCTTGGGGATTGTACCTCCACTTCACGATACATAATGAAGTCGGGCCCTTCTCAAGTCTTTCAAAAGTCTTCCATATTATTCATTAATCAAACGCGACCTTAATAACGATAACGCCTTTTAATATCAACAGTATTCCATTATCACTGTTGTTTCTTATATCATTCAACAACTTATCTTTTCGGACACTTCAAGATGATGCACCCACTCTTTGGTGTGCAACCAGCAGGCTCTCTGCCCGTCACATATCCTCACGATGCTGTGGCTCAAGACCACATACAGCAAACCGCTTCTTCTCAGGCTTCAAGGAGACTCTCGCGGGGATCTAATGGACAGCGTTGTGGAGGTGCTATGAGAGTGGCTAAACCCACAAGTGCCAGCAACAGCCCTCGTTCATCTGGCCTCATGGCTCGACGGAAGACTCTAATGAACGATGGCAACTCGCAACGACGACAGCAGCAAATCATGGACCGACTGTCAACCTTCTGTGATGTTGAGCCCCAGCAAACTGTTCAACGATCCTCGCGTCCCGTGAGCTGGCATCCAAGTTCTTGTGGTCAACAGCCCCAGGCTCACCTGCATCAACCTATGTATGCCTTGCCCTCAACCCATCCCTATGCCGACCAACAGGATCTGTACGGAAACTACGCTCATTACTCCCCTATGATGGCATCGACTTCATGTGGCACATCTCCTCTGGCCTTTTCTCACCCTCAGCCATATCAGCACGCTGATAACATGACATGCAACCCATATCAGGGAACCAGTATGTCCCAATACTCACCCGCTGCTTCTATGGGGATGGATGCCCGGAAGTTGGCGACAGCAACGTCTGCACCTGCGCACGAGACCAATTATAGTAATGGATGGGACTGGAACACCTTCATTATGCACGGATTTGGCTCGACAACACCCCCTACGCCCGAACCTTTACCTCAAAGCCAGCTCTCACGACCTGCCGTATCTGAGGATCTTCACTATCGGAGTCTAGAGGATCCTACAGAGGAAGAGGGAGAGATTCTTGTTGGCATGGGTCTGTACGACGCTCCCGACAAGTATGATGAGGACCCCCAGCTTAACAACTACCGATCTACTGTCTCATCTCTGCTTGGATCATCGTTCAGAAGCCTCGAACCTAGAGGCAAGGGACTCAAACTTGAGGAGACATGGGAACCTCCCAAGTCTGACGATGAGGAGGATGACGGCGAGGAGGAAGAGGATGACGAGGAGGAGGAGAACTAGTCAAAAAAAAGACGTTGACTGCGATGCCACGCATGAATAACGACATGAACCTTGTATTATTACGGTGTTATTAGGAGGCAGGCAAAGCCTGCTTGAGTTTTGTTTTTTTGGGAAGAAGGAACATTGGAGTCTCAAAAAGACAACGGCAAGGCGCAAATGAGCATGGATACAAGCGACTGAATTTTGTACATATAGAAGCTCACTACCTATGGATGGATACCCGTGCAAGGAAGCACAGATCAACGCGATACAAGGGCGCAGGCAGCCGTACAATGCTCGTCAAACAAGCATGCCAATAAACAAATAAAATAAGAAACAAATCAAGAAACTTGGCTGAAAACTCCATCACCCGGAAGTGACGAGGCTTGAAAGAACATAACATGTTGATAAAGCTGACAGAGCCAGCTGTCTTTGTAAAAAGCATAAAAGAGCAGACAGGCAGGCAGGCACAAGGCAAGGGACGGAATAGAAGAGCCGCGTTCTCTTTCCAACGTTGCCGTAGGTAGGTCAGCCATGTTAATCCCTGCTTGACATGTGGCATCTATATGGTCCGAGCTTTTCTACTTTAAGTTGCAGTATCCTATTGGCTGAAAAATTATACGTTCAAGGTTAAAACACCCCTCCCTCCCCGCTTGATGCCAGCCCTGCGTGGGTGTGAGCGTGAGCATGGGCGTGCCCTTACCCTGCCACTCTTCCCTCCTCCTTCCTTCCATACAATTACGTATTTAGTGGCTGTGGCAGTCCGTGGCAGTAGTGGCTGGTTGCGAGCTTCGCTTAGCGACTCGAGTCAACCCCGCCAAGACAAGCTGAGAAAGTTCATTCTGGCGGGGTGGATACCTAAGTAGGTACTCTGTAAAAAGAATGAGTCCATACTGTGATTGGAAACTATGACAGAAAATGATATGATGTGAGAAGAGAAAGTAATTATACTAGGTACGATGGATTGTTGGCTAGTGGGGAAACCTTTACCCGCTGGCTACGCAGTTGACGAGAAACTCAAAACCTCAGCGAGTCACGCACTCTTTGTACATGCGACAAGACAAAGCTGAAATCTTGAGAATGAAAGATCATCTCGATCCTGTATCTTTAAATTCATATGGGTTTACTCTAACCTTGTTGCTGTTTACTTGTACGCTGAGGTAGAGATATATGCCTAAGATGTTTTAGGACCTTTAGACATAAGATCCATAGCAACAAGCCTCCGTTATCCCCGAATGTCCTGAGACGTTGTTACCAAAACATGCTTGAATAACAAAAATAAAAACAATTTTCAAACCTCTACAGAAATTCCTCAATACAGCTACAATGGTTGGAGCATCAAAAGTGTCGTTGTCTTTTGGCTGAGTCGCAGCCTGTTCTGGCGAAAATGGTAGGTCTCGCGGTGGAAAATTTAGTGTTCATTTCATCTTTGACAAAATCTTGAACCCAACGCAGATCAGCAAAAGTCCTCAACTCACGTCGTCTACTACCCAACAAATACTGAAAACGCATACTATACTTGATTTTGAAAACATAGTGAATCAACCGAATCAATGGTACAATACGTCTTTACACCGTGGCGCGACCGCTACGAACTTTTGCTTGTACGCGAGCAGATGTATACAGGCATCAACACCAACACCAACACCAACACCCAGAGTTCAGAACAGAAGCTAGGACAAGATGCTAACAGAATCCGTCTCGAGCACAAGGAGCAAATATGTCAGGTTGTAGACAACAAGGAGACTCAGACGAGGCAGCACCAAGCGGTTGCGCGTGTGTCGATGTGGATGCAGCGAGGAAACTGTCCTCACATGGTTGAGTCGACCGCACTCTTGATGGCCGCCATGTTGAGTGATCGGGAGGCGGCTGCTGGAGAAAATGCTGCATCTTCAGCGTATGCTATACGAGCAGCATATTCCGCTGCCTTTAGCCGGTGAGTTGTGCTATTCTGATTGCAAGGTATTGGACAGTGCTGATATCGCATCTCAGGTTTGTCACCGGTCTTCTTGATGGCCATCAGGACAAGCTGCGCAAGCAGAGCATGTACTCAATCGCAAAGACCATTGGATTGCCTGCTACCTTTGTCGAGCTGCGTCATCAATCTACGCATGAGCAGCTACCTTCGCTGGCCAAGCTGCGCACGGCGGCCAAGAAGGCGTTGCTGTGGATCTGGGACTACTACTGGAAGCACCTCAGCGAAGACAGCAGTGACCCGTGTCGAAAGGCGGTGCTGCGATATCTTCGAGAAGTGGACGAGACAAAACTGGGAGCGATATTTAACGAGTTTGAGCGGTGGCCGAGAGAGCGTGTGCTCAAGACGATCCAAGAGGTCCGGGACGGCTTGCCAGGGAACCAAGTTTTTCTCAAATGCGCGCAATTGTCACAACGGCTTCAAGACGCCGATGAAGAGAAGAAAGCCACAGAAACTGGTACTATGGATACAACTATGAAGGATACTGAACTTGACGCTATCGAGGGAGGAGAGGCGACAGAGGCTGAGGAAGACTTTGGATGGTCACAGTTTGAAGGTTCCTGGAAGCCCAAGCCTATTGGGATTGTTTTCTAGATTGGGAATCTTTTCGCACTACTTGATACCCCCATAGAATCGCTCTGAGTCTTTGATTTCAATCTAGATGAATTTGTTTGTGATACCAGGTTTACAATGGCACATCACGTGCCGTCGCCCGCATCGACAAACGTCATGATGCTGGAGCCATGATGGATGATGATTCGCTTGGATACTACGGCATAAGATTACAAAGCCTCACATCCCATTCGACATTGTCCTCTACATGCACCTTCAACCTGATCTCTAACGACAGACCTATGTATAGACTCGCAACAAGCCGACCGTTTCTCAAACAGAAAATTGGACTTTTATCTACTGCAGTAAGTGAATTACTTAATACAGAAGCTATACCTGATTTACTGACATGGATATCATAGCTCGTTGCATCCCGCGCCATGCATATCCAGTCGATTCCTATGTGTATGTTAAGCTTTATCGATGCACGTTTCTACAAAGGAACCATTGCACAGTCCATTTGAACGACACTGACTTAATAGGGGAGGGGAGCTCCAACAACTACGCATACTTGGTAGTTGACGACAAGTCCAAGGATGCCGTCATCGTTGATCCCGCAAACCCTCCAGAGTATGTGAAAATAATATCAAGCGTTTTATCAAGGAATCTAGCTGACAGATAGCTTGCAGGGTCGCTCCGGTTCTCAAGGATGCTATCAAGGCGGGGAAGATCAACTTGACAGCCATCGTCAACACCCACCAGTGAGTATCAAGCATCCGTTTACTGTGTAGCTCAAGCTAACTCCTTTACAGCCACTGGGACCATGCAGGTGGTAATAAGAAGCTGGTAAGCTTCCGACTAGGATTGATATCTACAGCTCCCCGCTAACTATCAAGCTTGCTGAGCTCGGTACTCCCAAGCTGGACATCATCGGCGGTAGAGACTGTGAGGGCGTGACCAAGACGCCAGGCCACGGCGAGACCTTTAAGCTAGGGGACATCACCTTCAAGGGTGTGCACACGCCGTGCCACACTCAGGACAGCATCTGTTTCTTTGCAGAGGATGGAAAAGACAAGGCTGTATTCACTGGTGATACCCTCTTCATTGGCGGTAAGAGCCCAAGCGAAGGAGCCTTTAATTGCTACTGACGATGATTAGGCTGTGGAAGATTCTTCGAAGGCAACGCCCAGGAGATGCACGAGGCCTTGAATAAGCGTCTCGCAGCCCTGCCGGACGAGACTGTGGTATATGTAGGTCATCGGCGTGAATTGGAGCAGCACGAATAACTGCTGACATTGATACAGCCCGGACACGAGTACACAAAGGCCAATGTCAAGTTTGCTGCATCGGTTTCCCAGCGCGACGCTGTGCAGAAGTTACACTCCTTTGCTGAGAACAACAAGATCACGACCGGAAAGTTTACTATTGGAGACGAGAAGGTATGCCGACGCCCGTTATGATCATTCGGATGAAAATTGACCATTTGCAGGAACACAATGTGTTTATGAGGGTTGAGGTTCGTCAGGATACCTAAGCAATGGAAAGGTTACCAAGCTAACAGCAGCAGGACCCTGATATTCAGAAGCAGACAGGCGAGAATGAACCTGTGGCGGTCATGGCCAAGCTGCGTGAGATGAAGAACAACTTCAAGTGAGTAAGTAATGAATACTCTTCCTAGGTGGGAACTCAATTGACTGGTCTGCAAGGCCTCCTGAGCCCAAGATGTAAGCTACCTAGGCTTTTGGTTAAAGTACGACTGGAGACAAGGCATAGTGATGAAGCATAGTGAGGCGCACTTGGAGAGCGATGTTGTTAAAAGAACAATTGATTGATTGAAGTTGAATACAACAAGTTTCGTATCTATAGTGTCTCCATGGATCGCTAGGTGCCCGTCTTAAAGACAATGGCATCGCTTGCTACCCGCTGGAACCACGCCGGTTTGAAGTTTTCCGACGAGGCTTTTTTTAATATTGCTTCACTGTCCACACTTGCTCGCTGTAGTACATTCAAAGCGGCAAGCTCTAGCATTTTTAGAAGCGGATGTGTTTGAGGGATCGCGGTAATTGTCGGAACCGAAAAAGACAGCACGATGTCGGAATTCGACGAGTCGATCGAACCGTATGGTATTGGTATAGCAGACATAAACAAACCTTGAAGTCTTTCGCGTAATAGTTCTCTGAAAGGAGCGCGAGTGACTGTCGTTGACTGTAAAAGTCCAAAGAGACTGTTGAAGAATATTCAAGAGAAATGGTTTGGAACTGTCAAGAAAAATCAATAAAGACCCCGTCGTGAAAAGGCCCGTACAGTATCAGCCCCTTCTACAAACGGCCTCTTTAGCACTGTCCGCCGCTCCGCGCCAAATCCACCGTCATGATCAAAGAATCCGTCGTGACATCAACCATCAAGCCTCACATTGCAACAACCTTTTTGTCTTCCAAAAGCGCAAATGGTATGCTCTCATCACCAGAAATTTATCGCACTTAATAGACCGGGTTTACTAACATAATTCTCTTAGCCTCCCAAGCGCAAAGCACCCGCCACCAGCGGAAACGCCGCGCCCAAGACGCGCCAATCCAAACTCGCAAAGGAGCACAACGTTACTGCGCAAGAAGAGAGTGAGATCCGCGAGGCATTTAGTCTCTTTGCGGAGCCTATGGATGGAGAGAAGCATGGTGTTTTGCCCATTGATGATGTCAAGTCTGCGCTCATGTAAGTGCTCTATATGACAAAACTGGAAGTTTCTTTATGAGGCATAGCTGACGGCCATCGCTTGTGCCTACAGAGCCCTCGGTGTCCCTCCATCATCACACGAAGAACTTAAAGAGTTCATCTCCATCCTCGACCCCGAAAACGACGGTTACGCGACCTTTGAGCCCTTCTTCGCCATCTGCGCCTTGAAATTCCACACGAGAGAGCACGATTCAGACGCCCACCGCGCAGAAGTCGAGGAGGCCTTCCGGCTGTTTACAAATGGACAGGATGGTCCGATTACACTGGCGCACCTGCGGCGTGTGGCAGCTGTTCTGAAGGAGGATGTCGATGAGGAACTACTCAAGGATATGATTCTTGAGGCGAACGGCGGCGTGGGTGTCGCTAGGGGAGTGGGTGTTGAGGAGTTTGATGGAGTTATGAAGAGCGCTGGTGTCTGGAGGTGACGATCCGGTCTTGCGCACTCACACCACGATTTACGACGGAATGAATTATTATATGGAGTTATGGAGTTGATACCAGTTGGAACGGCGCCATTGTAAGTACACCGGTTGTGATATCAGGGCCAGCCGGAGCCAACGGTTCGAGGTTGAGGGAGAGGTAAAGCCCCTGGCACTTAATGACGAAGCAAAGGATGCTAACAACTTAATAATAGCACATTGCAGGGAATGGACGGAAATTTGTACAAAGGTTGGCCCCATGTCATACGTCTGAGCTTCTTTTTAGAGGAAGCCTGAACTGTCAGTATTCTCCCCGGGAACAAGTGAAGAAATCATTTGTACATTCACTGGTTCTGGTTCGGCTCGACCGAAGAAATGCCAGGGGGTTTCCAGGATTATCCGTATATATAAAATGCCACCTAATTCTGAAACGCCTTATCAGATGCATAGCCCGTCGGCGACGGGATGTGTGAGCTGATATCCACACACTATATATGTATTCAAGAAGAAAAATCAAAGGCCGTAACTTTCGTAAATCATTGAGGAGACTCGACCGTCACCGCAGGCTTCTCAGCAGGAGCATCACCTCCCTTGGCGGCTGCTAAGTTCTCTTCTTCACGTCGTCGGGAATCGAGAACGGCCTTGAGCTCGGGAGGAGGGTTGAAACCAGCGTGGTCCGAGTGTCTCTTGTAGTAGTAGGCGTCGGGTTTCGGGTGCATCTCGGCGGGAAGCTCTTCGAGGATACAGGCGGCGATGTTGTCGATCGAGTTCTTCTTGGAGGCGTCGCGGTGCCAGACGGTGATGAGATGCGAGTTGAAGCGGACCGAGAGGCCGACACCGCAGAGCTGGTCCTCTGTAGGAAACAGTTGTTAGTGATTGTCAGTTTCTTGTCGGGGCAAGAGCTCATACCATCATCGAGAACACTCTGGAGCTTCTCGCCGATAGCCAGAAGCTGAACACGGGTCCAGACATCAGGGCCTAAGCTCTTGGGGAAACGGAATGTCCAGCTACCGCCCAAGATATTGCGGCGATCTTCCCATACAGGCCGGAAGCCCGACTTGAATAGGTAGAGGGACTCGCGCACGCCGATGTTTGCAATAGGAGTATTATTGGCGTATCGCCAAAAGTCCTGAACCGACTCGATCTGAGTACCGAGCTGCTCGAGCCCAGAGTGATACTCATCGCCTTCAGCACCCTCCTTGACCTGCCGGTCAAAGTAGACGTTCCAGTAATGCTGCGTCGGCAGAGCGCGCATGGTCTTTAGGAAGTTTTGCTTGGCATCGCTTCGCTGGTCAGACGGCGAGTTTGGATCGGCTTGTTCCTGGGCGTCTGAGGAGCCGCGCATAAAGGGAGGTAGACGGGACATTTTTTGATGCTGATGATGACAAGAAATGAAGCTAAAGACGAGAAAAACGAATGTAAGAATGATTGATGTTGATGTTGGAGAGAGATGAGCAAGGAGGTTTGAGATCGAGGTTGAAACTACTACGTTAAGTCTTGTAGGTACCCTGTTCAAGGAGCTGTTAGTGATGAAGGGAGGAGGGGCATGTCAGACAGATGCGGAATAGAACAGTTTAGCACAGAGCAGTAACTGCCCCTCAACTTGGTTATTGGGCACGCAAATATTGCCAAGTAGGGAAATATATGGGTAAGAATACACGAGTCAAGGTGAATACTCACCGCCAGGAGCATACCATACATACGCCTTGATGGTTGAATGCTTTGTTGCTAGGTGTTCAGGTAGGTAAGCTATAGTGGGGGATATGGAGCTTTACAATGGAAGTTAAGGATGATCTATCAAAGCAGCCCATAGAGACAATTGGGGGCCAGCACTATAAAACTGAAACGTAGATAAAAGGGGAAAATATGCTACAGTAACGGCTAGAACTGACTACTAATACGATACGATAGGTACTTGGTGGACTGGCATGACATGACTGCGGGGTTATATGATAGCGAATAGGAACCGTCAGATACAATTCACCTACTTTATTGGTAATGAGCCATCATGAGTTGTTCAAATGAGACTTTTAAACCAGTTCTGAACAATAAAAATCTACTCACCAAAGCAGCAAGTTGGCGAATCACTAGCACAGTTACAAATGGCCCTGTCAAGACTGAAACTGAAGTGGGTTGATGTCTGCACTTGGTCGTCACCGTCGTATGCATATAAAGCAAGGGGTTGACCAATCAGGTGAATATCCTCAATGAAACTATTCTGGGTATATCATAGAAAGAAAATGAGATGAAGCCACACGATATCTTGCCCTCAGATTGACTTTCGCGCTGGTTCGTACAAATTTCGACTAGTATCTTCGCAATTCATGTTGTCTAGATTGATCCAGCTGCGGTGCGAGCCCTCCTTCACCCTTCGACACAATTTTGGTGTTCTGGCGGTGGTGACTTTTCATGATGGTGATGGCTCTCTTGAGTTCCCTGTACCGAAACGTGCAGTTCTTCTCCAGCATTGCAACTCTCTTGCCCATTGCTTGATCCGAACTGATGAGCTCTGTCATCCATGGCAAAAGATAATCCATGTCCTCTGCATGCTTGTCTCTGGCGTTCTCGAGAGATTTGACTCTGTTCTTGAGAGCCTCGATTGCGTCTTCAGCAGCGGCCAGGCGTTTTTGAAGTTCTAAAGATACTGTTAGAAAGTACTGGGACTCAACCATGGTCTCACTCACCGTGTGAATCAGTATCGTTTGTCTGCTTTGCGGGAGTTGCAGGTTTCTCGTGTCGCTGAAATGCTTCAATGTCACACCCCAACAGAGATTGGTCATTCAGCTGAGGATTCACAGAAGCGAGACTCTGAATACTCTCAAGGTGACCTGGAAAAGAGTTCTTAGACGGCGAAAGCGGAGAGTATACCCAAGAATCGTCATCACTGCTCTCTTCGCTCATGAGTTGCTGCTCGGGCAACTCTGGTTGCTGACTGCTTGGCTCTGTAGTGGAAGTCGAGTTCAGTTTCTGACATTCCTGGTAGGAAGCGTGACGCAAGTAGACGTTTGTTGCCCGGTTGTTGTCCAGCTTGCGTTTCTTGGTGGAGGCTGTAGGAGCGTCATCCCCAGCCAAGTCTGACTTTTGGAGTGTCGACATTTCTGCACCCATTGATACTCCTTGAAGAGGCATTGAGAATTGTGTTCTGGATAGGAAAGATGGTAGCATGCGGGTGCAAGCAAAGGAAAGGATGTGAAGTGAAGTGAAGCGAGAGAAGGTGTTAAGTATGAGTGTTGAGGGAGATGACCCGAATCGTAGAGCAGAAGGGATGAAAAGGGGAAAGAGAAGAAGGAGACGAGATGAAAGCTTCGATTGGTTTTATGGAGAAGCTGGTTTTTGTGTCAGTGAATCATTGTCGGATTCAAGCTAGCTTTTGCGAAAGTGGCACATTGAATAGTGCAGCTATCATCACCTCAAAGCAAGCTCAAGGCGCACATCGAAAAGCGCAAGAAACCAAAAACACCATTCCCATTTTTGCAGCTGCTATTACAGCCATAATAAACTGTTAAACGAAGACGTTGGTTATGCAACATATAATCAGTATACTCTCGATACCTGACGTCCCTATTACCTCTTGGAACTCCAATGTTTTTATTGTTCCGAAAGTAACTGGCTGCCTTGGAACAACAAGGCTGCTATTATTGATTTCTTGTATTTAGACGACGTGAATCAATGTCAAAGCCCTATATTCAAAAGGCCTGGTTTCAACTTGACGAATGCATCTGCATAAAGTAGGTAGTTACAGAAAAAGTTGATAGAGAAAACAATGCCTATGGCCACCAACTTGAGTGACATACAAAAGCGTCTTCTTGACAGCAAGCACTATTCAATGAAGAATGCCATGAAATCTGTCAGGGAACTTTTCAATGAAAGTCACAAGGCCGCAGTCCCCACTGCCGAGTTTTTGGCTGGATTATTGTTGGACTCACGAAGACGTACCTGTCATTGTACGAAAGCTCCCATATGAGATCGGCGATGCCTCAGAATGGTTTATAGAGAATACCAGAAGGATATATTCTCGAATAAATAAATCAAAAGGGTAACTAATCCATTCATTGGCACTCGGTAATCTATACAGAAAGCCTGAAGATGTAAGATCGGACGACAATAGCCTAAAGTTCGAGTCGAGCTCATCCTCGAGGAAATCCTGCGAGCCCTTGGCCTCAGATATCACCTGATACTAAACTCTGGACTTTTTGAACGCTTTTAGTTTTGTATATAAGCATCTGATGTCTTTCGGACCCTCGCTAAGACCTCCCGGTTACTGTATCCCATCAACATATTAGATATGACAAAGCCTCGCTATTCGTGCATATTCTTTGCCCGCCTGTTTCATGACATGGCTCTCCATGTTAGACGATGGAAACGGCCGGATCCTCGCTCGACCTTTTGTTCAGCTATTGGAGACCAATGAGGCCAACCTCGTGTGTCAGACGTTCCGAGTGATCCGTTATCCCTGGCTGCTGTTGGTTCGTTAAGATCGGATTGTTGGAAGCGGATGATATGTATATCTAAATATATTGATGTTACGCTATGTATATCATGATATTATATGCTCCTACTCACCTTGATAGTTTGAAAACTGATTGTATAGATAGATAAAGTAAAACTTCACCCAAGTCATTGCTACTCGTGCAGTCTCCATGCTTGCACAGGCTTCCTATCCATCATCACCATCAGATACGAATAACAACACACCCAACGGCTGCGGAACCGTCAACATCATCAACTTCTACGTCGAAGACTACGGAAAGCTCTACAGATCCTGCGGTAACTGTAAAGAGCAGTGCAAGCGTAACGTCTATATCGAGGGCGTCACGGCCAAGAACGGCGGCGAGCTCGCGGGCATCAACGCAAACTACAAGGACACTGCTACTCTCAAGAACGTCTGCTCTGACGCCAAGCAAGAGCGCACCATGTACAATGGCTGTGCTGGCGGTTGTGAGCCTAAGAAGATTGGTCCTTGTCCTGCTTAAGCTCAAGTTTAGGGGTAAGTATCTAGCAAGGTGGAGGGAATGGATGGTTGGAAGGGGGTCTTAGTGTGTGTCTACTTCTTGTACATAATCGCAAGTCTGCATATTCGTGATAGCTCGATTCACTCATTCTCTGTACTTTATTGAGTTTACTGTGACCAACGACTACATGTCAATTGACCATGAGATCAGTTCTCATTCTTCAAACTATAAGCTTTGAATATGTGCGTAAATGAATAAATGAATAAATGATATGTTTATACTAAGTTATGTATGTAATCTATTGTCCATCAAACCTACATAAGATATTCGTTCATTTCAATCCAGTCGTTTAGTCCAATCTTTTCAAACCGACGCTCCAAAACACCGTGCTCCAACAATGAATGCTAGCTGATATCGTGTTCCAACATCTTCCACCTTTATCCATTTTATAAATTCTCCTTCATGCCCAGTGGCATCCTGGCGCTGTCTTCATCCTTGAACCTCGTCAAGTCTCCTCCAATCAACTTTCTCAAGTTGCCCATGTCCTGGAGGTATCGCTGCATCTCTTCCTGCAGATCATCCTCGTCACCGTATGCCGTACTCTCCGAATCGTACTGATCATCATCCTCGCCGTATTCGGACGCATTTTCCTTGTCCTGCTCATCGACCTCGCCGTCTGGCTTGACAGCAACAGGAGGAATGGGGTTCTTGAGACTCTCGATGGCGAGCTTCAGGTGGAGCTTCAGGGCCTCATTCTCTGTCTGAAGCTTCTTGATCTTGCTCTCTGCTACCATGCTGCGCTCCTCCATCATGCGCTGCATAGAATTGACATGGTTCTGGTACTCCTCCAGTTTCTCCTCGGCTTCTTTGGCGTTCTTTTCTCGCTGCCTCGAGTCGGAAACGGAGAGTTGCAAAACGCGAATTTCCTCCGCCATGGCAGCAATCTGGGCGTCTCGCTCGGCTGTTGAGATCTGGTCTTGGTTGACAACGGCTCTGGTGCGGATACGCTTGGCCTGATCGGCATATCGCAGTGTCGACAGGGTCTCCTCGTAGTCGGAGGGAGCAATGCAGGCAATCATGGCTGTCTTGCTGTTGCCACCTAGTGAGTCCTTGAGAAGCCACGTGAGGATTGAGTCTCGATAGGGGACGACATCTTTTCGTTTGCCGCCTCTCAACGCCTTGGGGTCAGCTAGAGCAGCAATTACTCGTCCAAGGGTGGTCAGGGACTTGTTGATGTTGCTACCTTCACGCAATCGCGCACCAGTGGCCTCGGTGGCTTTCGCCCTCTCACTACCAGCTAGATCTACTAGTCGAATACGAGAGCTTCGCTCTGTCGTCTCATCAGTCTCCATATCGTGATGAATCTGCTTGAGCATGATGGTGAAGACGGCGTGACTTCGACTACTGGTGTCGTTCATCTTGGTGCTGGCCGTGGTACGAGATGCATCGCCCAGTTTCATGTAGCGCAAAATCTCGTTAATGTTTCGCACAGGCACTTCGGTGAGATCCTTGACATACGGGCCTTCAGTGGGAGACTCGCGAATTTTGAGATAGTTGGGCGCCTTGTGCGGCTGAGGGAGGACGAGCAAGTCTCGAACATGTTCGTTGTAGACCTCAAAGTAGGAAACGCGGACGTTGTAAGCGACGTTTGAGTTCTCGCTATGAGCAGCGTCGATGCGCTCAAAGAGATCCTCACAGGTACGAGGAATCAGACCAGGTTGGTCGGGAGTACCCATCATGGTATAGCTCTTTCCAGATCCAGTCTGTCCGTAAGCAAAGATACATGTGTGGTAGCCTTCGAAGTTGTGGTCGAGAAAGTCCTCGCCCAGGCTGTTGTAGACATCCTCTTGGGTGGCATAGTGCTTGTCGTTGGTGTCGTGGCTCCAAAATGAATTGTCAAAGGTGAATTTCTTTTCTTCAATGACTTTTCGGGTCTTGAGCTTTGCAGCAACTGGGTCCTGGTCGTCTGGTGCGTATAGAGTGGTGAGTTGAGTGATGGGGTCCATATCAATGAGACATCTTGCCTGGCGTTCAAGTTCTGCCGCGAGTTAGTTTTAATGACTATAAAGCTATTATGATGCTCACCTCTCTTGAGAAAGGCCCTCACTCGGACAACGACCTTGACATTTCCTCCGCCGTCCAATCTGGCGGGAAAAGAAGACGTCTCATCGCGAGATCGCAGTGAAGGTGTTGAAGCTGAAGAATGGACTCGACCCTCATAGAATGAGGATGAAGGTGAAGCAGCACCAGGCATAAGTCGAGGATCCAAAGCCATTGCTAACAGAATTTGATTGACGTCGTTGATGCTGTCGTGAAGTCGTTGTCGAAGAATAGTCCACATCCCGTTTCCTTCCTTAATTTGTTTACTATCGTCATGCGCGTTGCTAGGGTGAGTTACAGGGGGCCCTTGTCTTGTTCCTTCCAACTTTGACTGGTTTAGATCTGGGGGAGCTTGGGCCAACTGACCCGTCTTCGTGCCGAAGGCGCTAGGACATAAAGAGCTTAGCGCAAACACATCTTTTATCTGTGGCTTGTGATCATAGACGCGAGCTCCAGCCACTTTTGGCCAGACTACCTACGCTAAGCTAAAGTTATGCGTTACCTTCACGTCTTCGCGACTCCTCAAGATTCAGACTCTTCTTCCTTCACACTCATCAAAGATTCGGCGCGTTTTAATTACAACTCTCTTATCGAGTCAAATTACGTCGCGCTCACCCGTTTAATTCTCTGTGAATTTTTCTCATATCTCATCCCTCCTCAATTTCGCTCCCCACTACCTACCTCATTAATCATCATGGCGCGCACCAAGGACGACGTCGCGTCAAAGGGCGACGCTTCGCCTCGCATTCCCAAGTCTTCTGCTGGCGTTACAAAGAACACAGCCGAAGCTCCCGTCAAGCGTGGTCGAGGAAGACCCCCTAAGGGCTCTGCCAAGGTTGAAAAGAAGCCCTACGTTCCCACTGGCCGTCCTCGCGGTCGTCCCAAGGGCTCTGGAACAAAGGGTACAGCTGCGGCCAAGCCCCAGAAGACAGCTACAGCAGAGACTCCTAGCGATTCCACCCCCAGGAGACGCGGACGACCTGCTCGCAAAGCAGCTCCCCCTGGTACAAAACCCCAGAGACCTGGCCGAAAGCCCAAGGATGCCTCTGAAGACGAAGAGCTCGACGATGCTGAGCCTGGTAAGATATCATTCTACTCTATCTGATCAAAGCGATATGCTAAAAATGTGGTAGCTGAGCTGGAGAGCGACAATGACGCGCCCGCCGCTGACGACGCAGCCGATTCCCCTTCCAAAGACGAGGTCAGTCCCTTCTCGTGGCTATCGAATCTCAAGAAACTCTTTCGCTGATCACCTACGCAGGAGCAGGACGAGGACTCCGAATGAAAAATCATCGGACATCAAGGACGCGTGAGGCCATTAATACAAAGATGGCATATGTACTTGTGAAACAATAGGTTCGGTTTGGGTTTGCTTCGCGGTGCTGAGTATCTCAAGGTTGGAGGATTGACTTTATGGAATTACTGGACTTTCGCACTGCAGGAGTTGTACAAATATCAATGGCACTATATCAGGGAAAAGCAGGCCCTTTCCTATCGACCATGGCTTTTGAGTATCATAGCTTTTTCCAAGTCTCGTATTCTTCAGCCAGATGCCCCTTCAACTTTTGGAACTGATTCCCAAAGTTGCTCCCACATCTCCAGCACTTCATATCCCACCGCAGATACGCTTCTTCCTTTGTATTCCTGCGCGGATCATCAGCCGCAAGCGGGAAATCATCCAGGTCAACTAGAAACGGCGTGTTGAAGGAGTTGTAGTGCTTGCGATGTCTCAGCGCCTCCGAGTACATATCCCTTGACAGGACGTGCACATGCAAGTGTTTCATGCTTGGCACCGCATGCACTCCGGTCTTGATCTCGGCAGTCCAGTCCCGGCCCTGGGGGAGTTCTCCGCTCTTGTCCGGCTCCGCGTCTCCGTCAAGCACGGCCTGCCGCTTTGCATCGCCCTCGCTTTGCGCGCCAAGACGGCGCTGCAGCTCCTTTGCGACCAGGGTCTTGAGGCGCTGCGTCTCGGCTTTTACGCTGGCGAGAAACTCTGGATCGTCGAGGGCTTGGAAAGGATGCAAGAGGTTATGCTCTGCTGAGCGAGGGAGAAGGAGTGTGTGGGTAGTAGCCTTTGGATAGCGGTCGTTTATGGCTACAAAGAGGTCGTTGTGGTAGATGACGCGTGAGGATGGGTATGATGCTGGGTCCTCGAGGTATGCGCCTAGACCCATGCGGTCTTTAAATGGGTTTCCGCTGCGGGATGGACGAGTTGATGTAGTTGATGGGGGTGTTTTTCTCTTTGGAGCCATGAGCTCTGTGACTACCATGTGTGAGGATGGGTGAACGAGTAAATGAGTTGGTGTTGCTCACATGCATTGCGGTTTCTCATTTTTGGTGGTTCTTCACCATGGATTTCTTCCTTGGTGATGGCCTCCTCTTCCGGTTCTGAGCTTTGATGTGCCATAATTATGGGTGATACTGTATGTACCGTAGGTACCTAGGTATGTTGGTGTTGAAGTGAGGTTACCATGATAGGATGCCCCGCGGTGGAGTCACCTAAGTAGGTATCTACGCTCAACCTCACGCAGACACTTCACCACCATCACTACTCGAAAGTTACCATTCTTAGCACATGTAGGTTTGAATAACTACATACAATTTGCACACTGTAAGATCATCCCATCTAAATAGACCATCATATCCAATACTTTTATTCTCATTTGTCATGCAACTCGTATCTAATCAATGTCTATCCAACTATCCCATCTAAGCATCCAATCCATCAAGCTCAATCATCTTCCTAACTAGCGTGATAACCTCGTCGTCCTTGACACTCATCTCTGGATTCTCAACCTTCTTCGCAATCAGCTCATCAACCATTCCTCTCAATCTCGCCAGCAAAACACCAATGCGCGCCCATCCCCTGAGCCGCAACCATCCGTCTACTAAAAGACCTCGGCCTAGAGTATCCAGTTCAATGGGGCCTGAGAATAAGAGGAGTGTGTATGCATTGAATGCTATCGATAAAGTCAGTTTCAGATCATTCTATAGTTGGGAGTGGCGGAAAGAAGTAAGAGCTATACTTACGTGTCAAATCCCGAATAAAAATCTTGCTCGTTGAGATGAGACTAAAGTAGGCCATGTAGGCAGCATTGCCCGAGAAACCCTGGCTACCAAATAGCGTACTGCTGGGGTGAACAAACACTCGTCCGTTCTCCTGGTTAAAATACTTGATCAATCTCGCCTCGGGATCTAGCTCTACAGCACCAGACACAGAGCTGGCGAATTTCTTGTCAGGATATTGAATGCGAGCAATCTGCGGTGTGAAGGCCGCTGCAACCAACGCCCTCAACAGCTGGGATCCATCAGAACTGGCTCCATGAGCGTGAGCCTCGCTTGAGGCCTCAGAAGGCGCTACAATGCCAATTTCTCCGAGGGCTGTATAATACTGTGCTCGTGTGTTGGAGATATCGGACAAGCCTTGGAAGTTGAGGAAGTTCTCTTCACACCAAGATCGGACTTGGCGCTGAGGCATGCGGTCCTGCATCATGGAATCCCATTGTTGGAAGGCCTGGAGATCGGTCAAGAGATCACCGTCACCACTGTAAAACCTCATACGAGCCTCCTTTGCTTCATCTCTCTTCTCTTGTGGAGACATAAACGGGCTTCGTGTGCTCAGGATCGCGGCAATAGTCACGCAATCATCCAAGCAGCCAAAGATGGCACCAAACACCATCAGCTTGCCACATCTCAAGTCAGCGGGCAACATTGCTAACTGCTGACCCATAGCGCTCAATTCGTCACCATCAAGTGCACCCATGCGTCGCAGGAGCTTCATAGCCCCATCAATAGCAGTTGCATCAGGAGGCGTAGGAGACCTCCCAAGGAATCCAGCAACGTCCTTCATACCCATGGCGCGAACAGAAAGACACAGTTGCTCCAAAGGCACACGGCGAATCTCTGGCTCTGGCCTTTCAGGCATTTGCTGCTCAAGGTTTTGTGTATAGAGCTTGTAGCATCTGCCCTCTTGAACTCGACCAGCTCGACCACGTCGCTGTTTGCAGGCGGCGCGTGATGCCCATGTCTCCTCGAGCTTTCGCATATTGTTCTGAACATCGAAACTAGTTTCCTTGACCTTTCCACTATCAATCACCACAACAATGTCGTCAATAGTGATAGACGTCTCTGCGACATTGGTCGCGACCACGACTTTCCGCTTTCCGGGTGGAGGACCAGCAAATACTCTCTTCTGTTCACGTGTCTCGAGAGATGCATGGAGCGGCAGCACATGAAGAGAGCTGATTGCTCTCAGTGCGTGACAAGATTGGTTGATCTCACCAACTCCAGGGAGGAAGATTAGAATACCACCAGACTTCTTCTCATAGGACAGCTCAAAATCAATGGCCTTGACAGTCTCAACAAGCAGGTTATAGTTGATGCGGTGACCAAGCTTCTGGATGACCTTACCCAGGGCATCTCCACTGATGTACTCAGAATCAGAGTTCTCCACGCCATATGCTGTCATTCGGATCACGTCGTCCAGGTAGTACTCATCTACTGGGAACGTTCGGCCTGCAATCTCAACCGTCCCCACGCTGAGCCCCTCAGAGGCAAAGTAGTTCTTGAAGGTCGCCGCATCAAGCGTAGCAGACATAAGAACAAGCTTCAACATGTCATTCTTGGCCTTCATCACTTCGCGAATGAGGTTGAGTAAGAAGTCAGTGTCAAGACTTCGCTCGTGAACCTCATCAATCACGACGTGGCTAACATCAGCCAAAGATGCTACCACGTCTTCCACCCGACCTCCAGAAGTCTGCAGTCGTCTGAGCAAAACACCCGTCGTAACAAATGTGATCTTGGTATCCTTGGACTTTTTAGATTCACCACGAATGGCGTATCCCACCTCTTCACCAACCCGCGAACATCGTTCTTCCGCCACACGATCCGCAAGTCCAAGGGCAGAGATTCGTCGTGGCTGTGTGACAATCATGTTTGCACAACCGCCTAATCCTTGCGCGTATAGATCATCTAGGATGAACTGCATAGACTGTGTTGATTTACCTGAACCTGTTTCTCCGCTGATGATGGTGACATGGTTGCTTCTAACGGTGCCGATGATAGCCTCACGCATTTGCCATGCAGGCAGTTTTTGACGCTTAGAGACCATGTCCTTCAAGGAAGTGGACTCTTGTCTTCGAAGCCACTGCTCCCGGTTCTTTTCATCTTTGATCCACTTGATCAACTTTGGAGCACGAGCAGGTCGTTTGTTCTGTGCAATAGCCGCAACAGGTTTGTACTCAGCAGCAGCCGAGGAAACCGCAGAAATGTCCACAAGCTTTCCAGGGTCTTCAATAATGCCGTTGATGTTTTGTTGAATCCAGTCCATAGCCAGATAAATCTTCATCGGTTCATCGCGTAGTGATTCTTCGATGTGCTCGAGGGCTTTTCGGACGATGCTGAGCTTGATATAAGAGGGAATGTTGGCCACGATCGACAAGATCAGACTCGCAGGATATGTAACCGGCCGTCGAACTTGTAAAGATGCCTCGACGATCTGTTGCCCATTCTTGACAGAGTCCAGCTTAATGCGGATGACGTTATCACCTTCGCGCTCGAAGCCATCCCCATACATGGCCTCAAGGCTTCCAACCTCTTCTTCCCATTGCTCCTCGGGTGAGCCAAGGTCCAAGAAGTCAGAGTCATCAGATGGCTTGGAATCACTTGGGAAAAGCAAGTTTTGCAGTGTCTCAGCAGCCTTATCCTCATCACCACCTTGTTCATCTAGAACTCTTGTAGCCAATTCAAGAGAATACCCTGATTGGGCCAACCGCTTGATGATGCCCTCTCTTCGCAGATTTGTAGCTCCCACTGATACTCCAGCGGCATAACTTTCAGGCAGAGCCCATCGGGGAAGGTCGTCTTCGGGAACGTGAATGAGTAGCCACTCGAGAGTCTCCTCTCGATCCTTGCAGTAATCCACCGCCTCTTCCACATGGCTTCTCCGAAAACTGAGCTTGCTGAGTTCAGTAACAATGGCTTCCTTTTGTGGTTTGGACATCTGAACGTCGTTGGGGTTCCATTTGACACCAGTCCGTAGTAAAGTCTCAAGTTGCGCTCTTGTCTTTCTTCCCATCTCGACCTTGGGCGCGGTGCTCCATCCTTTCATGATGTTTGATGACCGACCGTCTCCTTTACCAGTATTGCTCATTAGAACCAGTCCGGATGCACCAGGCATTGCAGCAGCCTTGGCCTTCGCAGCCTCGATTTCCTTCCTCTTTTTATCCGCCGCGGCCTTGGCCTCTTGACGCTCCTGAAGTGCCTTGAATGGATCCGGCTCATACATCCAGGCTTTACCCTCCTTCACATCCTGTGTCTTGAGTGCTTGGAAGTCTTTCCATAGTGACTTGTGTTCCGGTGGAAGAACAGTGTGTTTGTTCTGCATGCTACAGACTCTAAAGAGAGCATATGTTGCTGCAGCATGTTTGGCCTCAATGGCTGTAGACCGCGTGATTAAATGCTTATGGCTTGCTGGAATCTTGAAGGGGTCGAGTTTGGTGATTTGCTGTGTCTTGGGATCCTTTGCGCTTAGTGTAACCCAGACTGAGAAACCTTCGGGGGTCTTTTTGGTGTCATAGTCGGGTCTTTCCCACCGCTGCTTCTGACAATACTCACTAAGCAAGTTGACTGGAAGCTTCCCCGTCCATGAGGAGCCGCCGATGAGCTGCTTCACTGTAGGCTTGGGAGGGCCTGAAGAGGGCGCTGCTTCAGGAGTTGAAGTGCCACCTTTTTGTCCTTTCTTGCCCTTGCCTTGATCCTTAGGCGCAGCAGAGGGCATAGGATCAGAAAGATCTATCCCGGCACTGGCCTTTCCTTTGCCCTTTTTGACCATGATGAAGGCTGATGGTTTGTCGCCGTGGTGTTGTAGAATGAATATTGTCTAGGTAGGTCGGATTGGCGATTAAGTGGTGGAGCTCTCTACACGCAGTAGCCAACCTTGTATCGAGCTTGATGAATTTAACCAAGTAGAGTCTTAGAAGCGCCCGATTGGGGAGTCAATCGGCTTGTTTTTAATTCAAATACTGAATCTTGGCGTATCGTTCATGGTTATTTTAATGCTCTGTTGCCATTTACAGGAGTTGTGATGTTCAAGAATGATCCTATTATTTCCTGGGCAGAACCACTGGTCAAAATTCTGGTAGGTCGCACTGTAAGCCTAATGACATTATGTTATGTTTGCACAGTGCTGAAATCAACACAAAATGCAAAACTTCGTACCCCACCATTTCTGCGAAGCGTCTATCAATGCCATCCATACCTAGTACGAATAGGTACATCATAAACGATAGGTAGATAGTTATGTGCAACTTGCCATTATTTAACTGACTCCTAATCGTTGAGACTACAGATTTCAAAGCATATCTTCACTTAATATCAAATAAACAGTCACAATAGATCATCGTAGTTGAGGAGCAAGGACTCTTTGTTATTCTTTTTGATTAACTACGGTTGGCTATTCTGAACCAGATCCACCACCACTTGGCAGTAAATCAGCCGTAATTTCGAGCTTCACCATCTCAGAAGTCCTGATGCACTAGCATGGGCTTCTACAAAGCAGCTGTCCTCGATTGACGCTGCCTTGCACTCCAGCGATAGTCCTGCGTAATTCACATGTGCCTGAACACCACCCCATGATGCCTTGCGTACACATGTAAACTCGTCAATGCCTGTGGCTTCTCTTACACTCCTGGCCGAGAAGCCCAACGCCTCCGCAGACTCCGCTCTCGCCTCACTCTTTCATTCTCAGGCTGGAGCTTTCAAGCTACCATAGGGCCTGTAAATTGCGGGGATAATGTTTCCCTCGCATAAACCTTCCAGATACATTAAAAAGACGCGGTAGGGTTGTGATATCATGGGGATGGGGGATAAACGACAGTCGGGTAGAACTGTTCTGGGGATGGGGTGTTGTGATGGTGCTATGTCTTATAGGGGTTCTGGATTGCTCCGCGTTTTGGATATCCTGTCCAAGATTCTCGACCCAGATGAACAGAGTTTTTACATGTCCATGGCATCGCTGCCCTTGGCAAAGTCGAAGCCTCCTGATGGGGCAGCGCCGTTAGTACCAAAGCCGAAAGTGCCGTTGGGGCCAGCGGGTTGCTGAGCCATACCCTCGTCCGCGTTCTCCTCGTCGTCAGAGAAGTACTTCTCAATGATGTTGTAGGCCTTCATATAAATCTCCTCGTTGGCATTGTTCTGGCAGTCGTGAATCTTCTCCATGCCACCGCACTCCTCAATGAAGAGGGCATATCGGTTGATAGAGTCACCGCTCTCACCGGCGGCCTGCTTGTCGAGGTCACCAATCTTGAGGATGTTCTCAAGACCGTCCAGGGCGACTTGAATGATCTTGTTGTCGGGGCAGCCAAGCAGATCGCACAGAGGCTTGATGCAGCCCTGAGCAACCAAGTAACGAATCTGCTCGGGCTTCTGCAGACCACCTGAAGTGGCATTGCTGATAGCCCAGCAAGCCTCCTTACGGGTCTTGAGGTCACCATTCTGCAGAAGGTGGATCAGAGGAGGAACGATGTTGGCATCGATAACAGCCTGGATCTGGGAAGAGTTTCCGGCGGTGATGTTGGAGATGGTCCAGCAAGCCTCCTTGCGAATGCCATCTTTGGTAGAGCTGAGCAGAGAAAGTAGGCAGGGCAAGGCACCGCAGTTGATGATAACCTGGGTTTGGACGTCGTCACCGGTAACAATGTTACCAACGGAACGCAGAGCGGGGGTTTGCACAGAGGTGGAAGCGTGCATGAGCAGCTCTACAAGTCGGCGAGGAATGCCAGCCTCAATAACGGCCTGGATCTTGTCGTTGGATCCATCGGACAGGTAAGAAATAGCCCAGCAGGCATCAATCAGGACCTCATCGTCAAGAGAGTAAACCAGCTTGGAGAGAACAGGGAGAGCGGGGGCAATCTAGTAGTAAAGTGTCAGCTTGCGCTCGGATTGTCCGATACATGTCAACTTACAGTAGTCCAGTCGGGCTGAGGAGTCTTGCCACGGCAGAAGTTGCTAAGGGTCCAAGTAGCATTGCGGAGCATGCTCAACTTGCGGCTGTCGCCGAGAAGGTTAAGGAGAGGCTTGAGGGCGCCACAGCTGAGGACATAGTCACGGCAGTGAGGGCTGTCACCAGCAATGTTGCCGAGAGCCCAGACGGCCTGTTCCCGCACATCGGGCTCGGGGCTAGCAAGAAGCTCGACGAAGATTGGGACAGCACCGGCCTCGATGACGACCTGGGTCTGGGTGGCGGAACCGGATGCAATGTTGGTCAGGGCCCAAGCAGCCTCGAACTGAACAAGGGTGTGAGGGGATCGCAGAAACTCGACGAAGCGGCTAACGACACCGGTCTTGATGACCTCCTCGATCGGGGGGTTACGCTCCTTGGAAAGAAGTTTTCGGAACTTGGTAGTGGCTTGGATCTGCGAATCGATCTGGTCTGAGAAGACGCCCTGGACCATCTGAGGGAGGTCCTCGTTCAGCTACAGGCAGGGGTTAGCAAATATTATCAAGGGATATGCAGCTATTGTTGTGCATTCGCAAGCATCCCAGAGACGGGAATGTCACTGCGAAAGGCCGGCTTTTGCTCAGCTCTGCCGACCAGAATGTGGGGTTATAAGATGTGAGTATTTTCCCCCACATCACAGGCGGGAGGGACGGGGCGAAACGAGGGCGACAAGATTTGCGCAAACAGCAGGGCAAAGCCAGCGGCTTGAAGATGGCACAAAGACCGAAGAAAAGAAAGGCACATACCTGAGACTCAGTAGGAGCGGACTCATCATCGCTATCGGGGGCGGCACCGAGGGAAGCGCCAGGACGGTTCTCACCGGTTCCAATACCTCGTCGCTTGGCCAAGTTCTCCTCACGCTTAGCCTTTCGAATCTCGACTTGCTGCTCCTCACGGCGGCGACGGAGCTCCTCAGGCTTAAAAGTGTTCTTGGCCTTGAACTGAGTACGGCGATGCTCGGGAATGTATCGCTCAGCCATGGTGACTGCTGTTGTTTTGATACGATGGGGGCGTTGGTAGGTGAACAGCAGTAAATTATTGGTGCGGGGGGGGAAGCACGAGAGGAAGAAGTTGTAGAAAAGAGAGCTCAGCGTCTAGGAGCAAAAGCTGGCTCTAGCAGTAGAGAATCTTGAGGAAGAGAGAGAAGATGTGAAGAGGGGAAAAAGGAGAAAGATTTGTTGTTGATGTAAGATGGAGAAAAAGAAGTCTTGGGTTGGTTTGGTCGGCCGGGGACTAGGAGGGCGTTGAAATGATTGACCCAGCAGGCGAGTCTTTCTTTGGTACACAGTGATTCTGCTAAGCCTAAAAAGAAGCCGCTACCGCCTGTGCCAAAATAAGGACCCTGGTCGAGGTGATTTCAGCCTCAGGCATCAATAGGATACAGTAACTTCAGCTGGATATACCTTGCAATCAGGCAGAGGGACTCGTTTTTGGAGTGGATTTTTTTTTTTTTTTGAAGAAGAAGAAGAAGAAGGCTAGAAGGGCCCTTTATTATTTTTCTATCCACTTGTGAAGAAGGTAAACAAAGCAGCGAGGAGCATTTGATCAAGGATCTTGATACTAGGTACTTTGAACATGACTGCAGGGACTATCTATGAACGAAGTTCGACTTTTCTCTCCTTAACCATGACTCACAATTGTCTTACTGATCAACAAACTGACTCTGCTCTGCCTGAACCCAAAAAATTTGACTCGTTCTCACTCACATGGAAAAGTTCGCCACGATGTGGTGCAAATTTCAATCACATGTAAGATCACGTGCCCTCGCGATGCTACTTGGAGGGGCAGACCTCTTAACGCGTCCAGAGCTTCTCTATCAACCGCGTCTCACTCACACGCCTTTTTACCATACGACGTCACGATCAAGCTACTTGACCACTTAACGCGATCGCGTAAATCGACAACTCATTAAGAACTATTCTCGTCCTTGACCATTTCACATGTGACGCGAGGCTCGCTTCGCTGTTTCTCTATCAGCTTCAAATGTCAACGCCCTCAACGCTCCCAGGATTTGTCCCAATTCGTGACATCTTGGACGGTAAATTCCAAGCTCATGCTTTCATCAATGTAGTCGGCCTTGTTGTTGATTTTCGTACCCCTATTACAACAAGAGGCCCAGGTAAGAAACCCCTCCACTGGTCCGTCTTCTTCACTAACACAGACAGACTGGAAATGCCAAATTCGACTCTACGATTCTTCCATCGAAGATGGTGATTCAATTTCCCTCAACATCTTCCGTCCTCAAGGCGAGATGCCAAAAGCAGGATGTGGCGATGTTATGCTCATCCGCCAGGTCAAGGTAAATCTTGACTAGGTCTCTCGTGGCGCAAGACTTGTGCTGACTGTCGCAAAGGTTCAAGAGTTCGGGACGGAGATGTACTCACTCTTAACCCACAGATCAACATGTATCTCAATCTATGAGGCCTCCAAAATTCCCAGTCCTCCGAGTGAAGCCTCGGGCGCTCTTCGTCCTCCCAGCAGTCGCAAGGATCTTCGTCCCAATGACAAGGCAAATACGTTCGTTTCTAAGATGTATCACTCCATCAACAGAGACCGCCTACCGGATCAAGTTGAGTTTGAGAACATGGTTATCACCTCGGCCAACGTCAGGGAAAAGTTCAGCCTTTTGAAAGACGTCAAAGAGGGACAGTTCTGTGACATAGTCGTTCAGGTGGTTAGGCCACCGCACGACGCAGGTGACAACGTGACTTTATGGGTTAGCGATTACACGGAGAACTCGTTCTTTTACCCCTTCAGGTTCAACACCGAAACTCTTGAGCGAGACGGCGATCCATATGGTTACACTGACAAGTTTATCGTACCTGCTGCGACATCCGACTGGCCAGGGCCCTATGGAAAAAGATGCATACAGATCACTTGCTGGGAACCTCACGCGACTGCAATTCGCGAGAACAGAATGGCACGCTCTACATGGGTCATAATTCGAAACCTGCAAATTAAGTTGGGCCATAATGGTGCCAATTTGGAAGGATACTTGAGAGAAGACCGCGGTGCCTTTGGGCCAAAGATTGGTATCCAGCCGCTGGACTCAACAGGCGATTCTGAAAACATCGATCCGCGTGTAAAAGAGGCGTTACGAAGAAAACGAGACTACGAGCGATTGAGAAAACACCAACTCAAAGATCTAACCGAGGCTAGCAAAGCAGGACAGAAGCGAAAGGCCAACTTGGCATCTGATTCTGAGCCGAAGAAACAAAATTCTAAAGCGAGACGAAAGGCAGAGCGGAAGTTAAGGCAGGCACAAGCTCATGCCAACGAGCAAGAAGAGGAAGACGCAATTCACGTGGCTAACTTGAACCCACAAGGTATACTCGTTTGGTACTTAAGGTTCATTATCGTAATTGCTAACGAGTTTCTTAGTGAAATGCGAAAACCAAGATAAGCGTCTTAATGCTCTTTCTGAAATAACAGACTTTGTGCAACACGAAACGACTATTGACGGGCAAACTGTGAAACTTCCGCTACCCTTCGTAAACCTTAACCACCGCACCAGTGTTCGAGTTGTCGACTTCTCCCCGTCAAAGCTCGTGGATTTTGCCCGCCCACTAAAACCATCAGAATTCGATTCTATTTCGGACGACGGCGAGGAATCGGTATCAGGCAGTGGTTCCGAGGATGACGACGAACAAGCAGATCAGACAACGATAGAAGACTTCACCAAGAAGAAGAAATGGGAATGGCGCTTCTTTTTGGAACTCGAGGACGCCACTGCCCCTGACAAGCAGGAAAAGCAGAAAATCTGGGCAGCAGTGGACAATCATGCTGCCCAGTGTCTCGTCAATCTCGATGCGTCCAACTTGAGAAAGGACGAAGAAACGCTGACCAAGCTTCGCGAAAAGATGTTCCTTCTGTGGGGAAATCTGGAAGAAAAGAAAGAGGCAGCGCAAGATGCAGCAAAAAGGGGACAACCTCCGTGTGACAGCGACGATGAAGATCAGAAACGTCCTGAAAGCGCAGCATCAGGCAAAACACAATTGACAAATCGCCCGTTTTCATGCTGCATACAACAATACGGCATCAAGGTTACCGAATCAAATCCTGCAAAGGCCAACGCAGGGGAAGGGAAACGATGGCAGAGAATGTTTCGACTCTTTGGCACAATGATTGCAGGCTAGCATGTATGAAGCACATTGTTCGGATGGAAAAACTGCAAAGGGATGATGTTTGACCTAAGGGGAGTCAACATGGAGTTTATATCTTGGGGCGTTAATGTACAGTTACATGTTCAAGGGCAAAACACAACAACATGGGCGTAAGTGAATTTGATAATGCAATGGCAATGATATTTA
Source organism: Fusarium buharicum (assembly GCA_014822075.1). NCBI lineage: Eukaryota > Fungi > Ascomycota > Sordariomycetes > Hypocreales > Nectriaceae > Fusarium > Fusarium buharicum. The sequence goes on along the minus strand of JAATHB010000408.1, from coordinate 60,803 downwards.
CACACGCACTCTTTGGACGCCTCCTTGGGCCTCCGTCGCATACCCAGACTCCGACATGTAAGCCCAAAGCGACGGGACTACATACACAGAAAAGAAGAAAGAAATAGCCGAAACGTCAAGGTACAGCCCGTAGTCCCCTGAAAAAGCAAGATAAGACAACAAAGATTCCCGCCAAGCAATGAAATAGTATGCATCCACCATGTACATATGCGAGGTCAGCCTCAGCATGTTTTAGTCCCCAATAACTTCATCATCTGATTCGTGAGCTGGTCGTTCCGCTTCTTCGTCTTCATTTTCGTCATCGTCCTCGATCGGATCCTCCTCCAGAAGACCCTTCCGGCGGAGATCCTCACGCGAGCCCTCCTCTGGGGGTGGCGTGTCATCAAAGATGTCATCCTCGTCTTCGGGGGCGACGATGGCTTCGCTGAGCTGTGCCTTTTGGGGCTTGGCAGAGGTCGCGGGATGCGCGCTGGCAGTCTTCTTCCTTGTTCGCTCGGCAAGCTTCTCTTCGTCTAGGTAGGTGACGACTTCTTTGAAGTTGTGGCCGAGCTTGTTTTGGTTGCGGAGTAGACGCCGCCGTAGCTTGCCTGCTTGGGAGCCTCGGTTGTCTACAAGACGTGCTGTGATGACGAGGACGTATCTCGCCGTGAGTTCGCAAAGGGCTTTCTCAGCCTTGAGTTCGGCGGCGAATCGCTCTTCCTCGGAAAGACTCTCATCTTCATCATCGTCCTCCTCATCCTCCTCATCAGCCATGGGATCTTCATCCTCAGCTGGTTCGTTTAAGGTTTTGTCCTTCTTTGCCTTCTTGGCATACTGTCGCTCAGCGCCGTCAAAAATGGCAATCAACTCGCCAACGAGGCCTGGCTCAATTTCTTGAATCAAAGTCTTGTATTTGTCGCCTTCTGTGGACTGTGATCCAGAGCTTGATGACGGACGGAGCCGCTCAATCGTTGGTCGCAGGGTTGCAAAGGTGAGATGAAGGTCACAGAGGCTGCCAGTGGCGAACAATCGCAGCTGGTCGATGGCGGCGCGTGATGAAAGGGTTTCGATGAGGTGTCTGCGGAAAGTCTGGCGAAGAAGGGATAGGCGATCGAGCTCGGCGTCTGCGATGCTACCGCCTGTTGATGAGAGAAGATTGGAGTATGCGCGGGTCTTCCACATGAAGTAGAACTGACAGGCTTTGATAGCAAATGAGACCACCTCATCCTCGAGGTCATCGATATCCTGATCATCTAGAGGTTCATACTTGCCCCGGTGAACGATGTTGGCTAGAATCTGAATCACAGGCGTCCCTGTTGATTCAGAAGAGTCCCCTTCGGCTTCCAGGACATCGATACAGTCCGAAATACTTGCCAGCTTGCTGATCTTGAGTAGGACGGTCGATAATTCTCTGAGGGGCGATTCTGCTAGATTGCCTCTTGACGAAAGCTCACAGGTCTTGTCAAAGTTGTGCAGAGCTGTAACGATATTCTCCCACAAGTTCGAGATCTTACTGTCTGTAAGTTCTTCCAGTTCTTCATACTGTCGTGAATGCAGTAGTGCAGTCTTTGCTTCGGACAAAACTCTCTTATCATCGTGTCTGTTAAACTGCGTGACGATTTCATCGAGCAATTTCTCGTATTTGTTTGCATCTTGTCGTAGTTGCCGGAAAAGATCGAGATTGAGAAAGTGTGCCAGGCGAAGAACAATCGCTGCTGTGCCTGGCTCTGCTCCAAACTTGCTGAGGAGCTCGGGAATAACGGTGACCAGCTCTGCCGCGGTTTCTTCAGGGCTAATGCTTACATCTTCCTCTTTCTCTTTAGCTGAGTGGTGCTTCTTCTTCGCCCTGTCATGTTCACTTGGTTGCGCCAAGCTCGACTTTACTGCAGAGCTCAAGACGTCCAAAAGTATTGACTCTTCGGCAGGAGTGGGAGCAACAGCCTTCTTAAAGGCGACCATTGTGTTGTTGCCCTTGGATCTTGCTTTTGAGCTGGTAGTATGATCGAACAAGAGATATTGCGCCAAGACAGTCCACTGTTTGATCTCATCAACCTTGTCGTAGAGAACCTGAGAAGCCAGTGAGATTCTTGTGTCTGGGACAGCCGACTCTAAAAGATCAACAGCAACATCTAGACCCAAGATTTGGCCACTTTGATGCTCGTCCTCGATCTGATTATCGTAGATAGCAAGGGTTTCGGCGAGACACTTCAAATCAACCCAGTCAGAGCGAGGCTCATCAAGGGGAGGAGGAGGTTCGTCATTCGCGCTAGGTATTTCTTCCCGAATGTCAGAAGCGCCGAGCTCATTCACCTTTTCGTTAATGGCGTCTTTGGTGCAAGCTACGAAGAACCCAACAACTGCCTTTCGAATTCTAAGCTCATTGTCAAAAATAAGCTTGCCAATGGCGTCGATCTCTTCAGCTTCGAGCAAGTCTTGGTCGCGGAGAACGTCAATAACGGCAATCGCAGCTACACGAACAGAAACATCCGAGTCCTTGCAAGCCATCTCGACCAGACGCGGGCGAAATCGGTCGATGAAATGGCCAAGCTGGGATGCGTCTCTTTTAAAGACCCTGGCGAGCTGCTTCAGAACCTCATGCCGAGTGGGTGCGTTGGTATCCGACAGCATCCAGCCAAGATAGCGAAGGTAACCAGGCTCTAGAAAAATAGTTGGCAAGGATATGATCCAGTTTCCAAGTGCCTCCACACACTCGGTCCTAATCTTGGGATCGACATCGCGGTAACGGTGAACAAAGACAGTGTCGAAAAAGGACTGGATCGCCTCGGTGCAGACTTTGCGGTTCTTATTGGTCTTTTCCACATCGCGCTGTGTTCCAGCAGCCGATTTGCCCTTAGCATTTGGATGGCTGAGTCTGAAGTCAAGTTTGTTGGCAACCGTGACCAGTCCGGTCTGTACTGACAAGGAGATTGTGGTTGCGGTATGACGGAATGGTCGGAGCGATGAGGAAGACATGCTAGCCAACCATGCGTGAAGGTTGTCAATCAGGCTTTCGTCTTTGTACATGAAGCTGCCCTCGTGCATAGACAAGACAAGTTCTTGGAAGAAGGCGATGAGTATGTCTCGGAAGGATCGCGTATGCTTGGTTCTGGAAATGAGAGGATAGTCGGTGATTTGTTGCTGCGATATTGTCAGCCCCCATTTCTACTCCACAGGCAGGGTTCAACACTACCTCTTGATACACGCTCTGGAGATCTGCCAGTCTCCCGGTGATGTTTTCTGGATCTCGAACGTCATCTTCTGTGATGAGTTGGTCACAGCCGGCAGACTGTAAGATGCAATTCACCAGGTCCGCGAGGGCCGCAGCTTCGTCCTCTTGGTATTTCTTCAGCCATTCTCCAGCTACTGATTTGGTAGAATCACCACTTCTTCCAAATAGATCAGCTAAGTCGCGTCAGTCAGCAAAGTAGAAAGCGCGTAAGAATGAGAATGCGCCCACCATAAAGTCCGATTCCATTCTCAGCCGCATCCTCAATGCGGACGGTCTTTTTGGGTCTGCTGGGGAGGCTTTTGGCGGCGTGGGTAGTTCGTGCAGGTCGCAGGGGTTGCGATCCATTGATCTTTGGTTTTTTGGAAGAAGGTTTCTTTGCGCGACTTGTTTGCGATGCCTTCTTTCTGGAGCGCGGCGCGGGATGATCCTCATCGCTTTCGTTATCGGGCTCATCGCTCATCTCCTGATCCGAATCAGGAGCTTCGTTTTCAGCATTCTCTTGCTCATCGTCGTCGTCGTCATCATCATCATCCTGGTCGTCTCGTTTGCGCTTCGAGTTTGTGGATTGAGATGTAGCTTCAGGTGTGAATTTAGCTGGCGCACGCACGACGCGTCCCGATCGTCGACGCGTTGTAGCATCAGGGTCGGGAGTTGGAGTCGCGTTGTTGTCCATGGTTTCTCTCAAAGGCGGTCGCGAAATTGGCATTGGATATATCAAGACTTGGTATAAAGAACCCTCGGGGTGAGGGCGTCAATGGTGTTTCTGACCACTTGGCGCGTCGAATGTCGCGTGGAGTAGGTAGAGTTGAGTAATAGTGAATGGAGATGGTGATGACGGCGCAAGCTATTTTGGAAAGTGGGTGGGGGTGGTGCCTGTTTCCTTTACCACGGGTGAACGTCGGGGGGCAGGTGATCGCCTGGAGCTTCCTCTCTAGGAGGTGACACAATAGTCGACTCAATTCGTTGAAAGACCATTATACTAAAAAATCTTAAGATTTTTATTAAAACTTATTGTTTCATATTCAATGCTTCAGAAATCTTTAGAGTTTACAAGGCTATACAGTTGATAGAGTCTGATTCATGCCATATACAATACTAACTAAAGGCAGGTATAAAAAAGCACTCCGTCTAGTTTATTATGTCATCCTCAGGCTCCTTGCCTGCTTGCCTCCAAAACCACACCCAATGCCCCCACATTCTCAGCTTCAAGTGGGGCATCAGCCACTTTTCAACCAACAGCTTCGTCTCTGTTATCTAATAGAGACCCTGACCTTGATCGTGTTCCCTGTACCTCAATCGTGACAGGGCACGGCACTTGAGTAATGATCTTGCATAGGTACCTCGAGATGGATACGTTGTTTCTTTACTGTCTTTACCCAATAACACTTTCTTTGTTTAAAACCTGATTTTTCACTCTTTCACTCCTTCTTCATCACCATAATATACTTCAACAATGAACTCACCCTTTCCTCCATCTTCCTCCTCTCCCGGCGATGGCCGCGTCGTCGTGGGCCTGCTTCCTGCAGGTGAAAGCGCTCTGGAGACGATGACCTACCAATATCCATTAAAGTTAATATCACCAGCTCCTTCATCAAGTCAGCCAAGCACCCTGGTGTTCCTATTATCATATGGAGGAGGTCTTGTTGCTGGGGACGGCGTCAATCTGTCTATACACGTCAAACCGCAGGCTAAGCTCAGCATTGCTACCCAAGGTCACACAAAGGTCTTCAAGTCACCATCAACAGACGTCATCACAACCCAAAACTTGGACGTCACCGTCGACGACGATGCTGCCATGTGCCTTCTCCCGGATCCTGTTCAGCCATTCGAAGATAGCGTGTACGCCCAAAAGCAGATCTTCAAGCTCAAGAGTCAAGCTTCACTCTGTCTCTTAGACTGGGTCACCCAAGGACGCGTGGCCCGCGGAGAGAACTGGAGTTTCAGAAAATGGTCAGGGCGCAACGAAATATGGCTCCAAAACCCGCAAGAAACCGATGCCGACAGACTTCTGGTTCGAGACTCGATCATCTTGTCGAGAGAAGCAAGCAAATCCGTTGGTCGAACATTGCCGGAAATGATGCAGCACATGGCCATATCTGGAACTCTCATACTACGAGGAGCCAAGACAAAGTCCTTGGGTGAATTCTTTCAGACCGAGTTTGCCGCGCTTCCCCGCATCGGGGCCAGGGATTTCCGATCTCCAGAGGCCATGGCGCAGGATAATGCAAACATGTCTGATCTTGAATTTTGGCGGTTACAAAGACTTGAAAAGGAGCAAGAAGGCGGTGTGCTGTGGTCTGCAGCCAATGTTCGAGGGTGCGTGGTCGTCAAGTTTGGGGCCAAGACGGTAGAAGCTGGAAGAGAATGGATTGGATCAATGATCATCCAAGAAGGAAGCATCGCCTCAGAGTTTGGCGACAAGGCACTGATGTGTCTTCGATAAGACGAAATGTTTATTGCATCTAACCAAAGACTATGATTTTCTGTGCATCCAGCCCTTTTCAGGAGTACATCAGCTTCCGTTTAGGCGATCAATCTCTTGCGATATAGCACCAGTCACTTTTGGTTCCTTACATGTCGAACCACCATATACACTACATACGGCAAATACAAGAGGCGACTTTGCAAACAAAAAGGCATGCTCAATTGCGTCGCTACATAATCGCTACGTTCACAGCAGCGTTTGTAGCTGCTGAAGAATCGCTGTTCATCTTAGCTGCTGCTTTGACTTGCCACAGCTTGAGCATGGCCAGAACCGCGACGTTCGCCCAATCTGATCCCATTTGTCCCGACGCTCCAGGTCCCGCGAAACAGAACCATCCCGAAGAACTTTTGTGATTGAACTTTCCCGGTTGACTGAATACGGCAAAGGTTTCTCGTTCATCGCCCTGGCGTATCAGCCTCAAGCCCGTGCCTGCATCTCTGCCTAGAATGCCGCCGACCTCATACCTCTCGGCACTGACCCATTCAAAAACATCACCATTTACATCGAATCGGATATAGTCTCCGCCTGAAGCCTTCATCTCGCTGAACCGTCCATCTGCCCAGTCCACGTTGATTCGACTTCCGGTGAAACCCGTTGCATTGGCAGCAGCAATGAATGCCTGTCCCATACCGCTAGTGCGGAAGAGCTCTAGCTTATGATGACAACCGAAACTCAGGTCGGCTCGAAACTGGACTTCTCCTGGGCGTGTGCTAACCGTCAAGGTCTTGTTGTCGAGAAAGACCATGAAGTCCGCGGCGAAGAGACCAAATATGTTATTGGGGGGCGTGTGCTGGGGCTGCGGTTGTCTTTGTAGACGACCAGTGCTGTGAGGGCGGGGAGGCAGATTTTGTGCTCCAAACCCATGTGGATGGAGACTGGTCGAATGAGGCGCATACGAAGGTTGACCATATAATAACGGGTTCGAAGAGTAAGGGGGATGGTCCGACGGTGTAAGGTCCTGGCTGTACCCTTGATAGCCATGAGCTTGCCCATTGCTATGCTGGCTGCCTTGCCAACTTGTTGAGCTGTAGGAAGAAGCTGGTCGCCCTGTGCCTGAAACGAAACCAGCTCCAGTCCGTACGGGCTCTGAGCTAGTACAAGAGCCATAGGAAAAGGATGGACGTCCCGAAGGTCGACCACATCCTGAGCCAGAAACAAAATCAGCGCCAGTCCAAACAGGCTCGGAACTGCTACATGTGGATCCAGCAGCACCCGTGATGACAGTCGTTGTAGTTTGAGGATTGGTAAGTATGGTATGAGCTTGATCAAAGTAGATAGTTATTCTTATGATACGACACATCCGAAATACGGAAATAAGACGAGTTTATATAGATCAATTCTCATTAACTCTTCTCCTTTTCGACGTATCGTCTGGTACATACATGTAAGTGAAGTTACGGCTAAGCTAAGATTAAATGCTGGCCAATCAAATCTCAGCCGCACTTCCGAAATAGGAACTACATTGCGCTTCTGATCGGACGTCCCATCTCTGCTTATGTTATTCCCTGGAACATGGATGCTTTGGTTGTTGTCTGGCATGGATAGGGCTGACACTTGGGATTCAGCTCGCATCATCCTAGTGAACAGGAGAAGGTGGTTGGTCGATTCGAGGTGGGTGAAGCAATAAACAAGTCCTAGATGGCGTACAACAGTTAAGTTCGATTGATATATCTCTTTATGAAAAGTGATAGACATGCAACATAAACGGACACAGAGCTCCAGCTTATGCCAAGTTTATACTTCCTTTTATTAATACCGTTGTACTCTGTATTATCAGTAGTAAAGATAGGTATGAGGTATTGATGCGATTAATTGCTAATGGAACTAACCTTGAGAGGAAAAATCAATTCCTTAGGCGGTGAGAATATGAAGCTGGCAGAAACTCGTCCCCCACCATTCCCGCCCCCCACTTTCTAACTTTGGCATTCAAGACTCGGACCAAATTTTTGTAAGCTTCACAACGACGAACAATTGCGACAAAGACAATCACCGCCCACTTTACTCTCAATTCGCTCTCAGAACACCAATAACAAGAGGATATGGACCGCGGGAGGGCATCAGCCCGGGGCACCCGGAGAGGCGCTGCCGCCGCGAATACACGAGCAAGCGGCGAGAGCAGCGCGGGACCCTCAACCACCTCAGCGGCTACCGGCGCCGCTTCAGGCAGTGCGACACCAGCTCCTCGAAGTCTAACAAGCACAACGGCTCGCGGAGGCGCTGCTACCCGAGCGACAAGAGGCCCTGGGGCTGCCCGCTTTCGACCCAAAAATGTCCGTCGAGATGAGGCGGAACGAGATAGCTTGGCGCGGCAGGAGGAGCAAAAGGCCAGCGAGAGGGCAGCAGATGAGCGCAAAGCTCGAGGACGCTCGCGATTCAGGAGCAAAAGGAGTCGCGGCGATGCTATGGGTAGGGGTGGCTTCGGTCGAATAATCTCTGGAGCCAGTGGGCCTTTCTCTTCCAGCGCAACAGGTAAGCTAAAGCACGATACTCTAGCGCAATCAAATTTTGCTAACAGATATAGGCTCCGGCGGACGAGGAGGTGGCGGTTGGTTCGGCGGCGGCAGCGGAGGAGGTGCTGGTGGTGGTGGCTTCGGACGAGGTTTCAAGTCAGACTCCAAACCTGGCTTTAATGAGGTGGCACATTACCGCGAGGCTCGAATCAATGCGGATAAGCTCCATGTTCATACACCCGATGAGGATCTCGATAGCGAAGACGAGGCCATGATGGAGGCGCTGAACTCCCGAGCCGTCAGCGTGCTCCCAATGGGTATATATCGACGAGAGCATAAGGACGAGGGTGTTATCGTGGCCACCACAGCAGAACTGGAAGCCGCAGAAAATGCTCAGACCCCCCCTCCTCTTCCTTCGGCAGGCAAAGAGGAGGAAAGTCTCTGGGTGGACGGCGACGCAGGCGAGCCGCAGCCAATGGACGAAAACACAGAAGAGGGCGGCATCTGGGACAATGACTCAAAGCCGCCAGTCATCAAAAAGGAGCCAGGCCTTGACGATTCAATGGATCTGGATATCGAGACAAAGCCGGATACAGAAGAGAAGGGCAAGAAGCCAGCCGAGAAACCAAAACCCCAGCCTAAGAAGCCAAACCAAGACTCGGAAGAGCAGATGATCAAAGCAGACCTGGAGATTCTCGCCAACGAACTTGGCGCTGTCGAAATTGTAGAGGGCGAAGAGGGCAAAACAGAAGACACCAGCAACAAGGACGGCCGCATGTACCTATTCCAGTTCCCTCCCGTTCTACCTCCCCTTAAGCAGGTCGCCCAGCCTAAGTCCGCCAACAAAGTCAAGCCCGAACCTACCGAGGGCGATGATAACGTTCTCGAATCAACACCAGCCGCAGCCGACGCAGACCCCGTGGACCTTACTCAAGACGCCAATGCCTCAGGCTTCAATGTGCCTGAATTTGAGGACCCAGAACAAAAAGCCGGTTTCATGTCAAGCTTGTTATCATCAGGCGGCATGGTCGGCCAACTCAAGGTGCGCAAATCAGGCCGCGTAGAGATGGACTGGGGTGGCAGCACCATGGAGCTGAGCCCCGCTGCCGGCATGAACTTCTTAACGACGGCTGTCATTATCGAGGAGAACGACGAAAAGCCCCGGCCAGGTGTTGTTGGAGGCGAGAGTATCGGCATGGGCAAGATCATGGGTCGCTTCGTCCTCGCTCCAAGGTGGGATGAGGAAGAAGAATGGGAGGTCTCATCCGAGGATCTCAGAATAGAGTGATGCTGAGCATTGTAGCGCATCAGCTTTCAACATCATGCCATCAACTAGACGGATAAGCTTCAGCCAGTGGTCTAGCGCGGAGCAATCAGCCAAAATGAAGAAAGATACCCAAACCACATCAACAAGTGTTTCACATTCACACACTCTTCCATGTTATTCAATAGCGCGCGGTCTCCTTCGGCAATCGTGAAGCCGATACCGATACACCTCAAACAATGGTTGATACAGATACCAAGGACTGGGGGAGTAGCTCAGACGGGGCATCAAAGCCAATGTCCCAGTTGCTAAGCTTTGTAGCCATGGAAGTGCTGGATTATCTTGAATACATAGGAATTGGAAACTCTGCGAGTATTGCCAAATGCGCCATGCTACCAAGCCCCAGCCGGCTCGTAGCTTTTTTGAACCACGTCTCCTGTAGACATTAAATCATACATAGTAAACGGTATTGATGTCGATGCCCTGTTTTTATATGCTCCAAACCCAACCGTTTCCTAACGCCTTTAACCCCCCTTTTACCTGCCATGCAAAGAAACTTCCCAGTAAGAATGCTCGATGTGGTGTCGACGGAGAAAGAAATTGGCCGTGTATCTGGTCCCGCCGTTTCCAATTACGTATGATAAGCCCGTTCATTTTAGATCTCCATCAATACCGTGGCGCCCTAGATCTTGACTTTGTGCCTCGAGATCATGAATTTGGTCATAGGAGTTCGAGGCAGAGCGGTCCATGTGACTTTGATAAGGTGATAGGGCCGCAGATTTGTGACTTTGTGTCACCAATGTCTCGCTCTTGACAATAACTTCTTGGCCTGGTGAAAGAGGATCATCAGATAGTCTTTGGGAAGCTAAGTTATCAATGTCGTTCGGATTGGATCGAGTGTTTGTATCGCTTTCAGGCTCGACGTTGGTTAGCGAGACGTCGTTGGGACCGAAGCCTGGCATGACCCTAACCCCAGACTTGGAACGTTTTACGTGGGATCTCCCAGCAGCAGAGTGACCTGTACCATAAGTGTTTTCGGTCGACTCGAAGCCCTTGATCTTCATGGCGCGTAAGAGCGGTCGGATGGTAGCTAGACTGGATGCGACAATGGCGACGCCAGGTTCTATCAGCGTCCAGACCATGGCATTAGTTCCAGCAACTGGTGAAAGGAAAAGTCAGCAGATAGCATAGTAAATATCCAGAGCTACTAACAAAGAATATCGTCGGTATCGGTGAGGTCGGCGAGAAATCGTAGGCGGACAAGGGTTGCAACACTGGCACTTGATGATATGTTAACGGTGTTATTCAGGAGACAGAAAAATTGACCTACAATATCCCCAGACCCAGAATAAGAATGACAGTTACCTTGGCCTGCTTGGTCATTTTGACTGACCATAGCATTGGGATCGGCAGAAGAGCCTGTGAATGATGAGCACCTTGTATAAAAGCCACATAAGGCGTGGGAACTTCACTTACGTAGAGCCAATCAGACAAAACCGTCATGACACTAATAGCATAAGCAGCCGCAATGATCTGATCTGCCGAGACGCAATGGCCATCCGTGATTCGAAAGTCCCATTGCATCTCGACTGGATTGCACTGGAACAGGTTCCAGAAGAAGAGAACAATGCTCCATATGCCAATAATGACTAGACTGACACGAATAATCCAGGTGTAAACAGGTCTGACAGAGATTCGCAGGAGAAAGATGCCAATGCTGAGTTTAATGAACATCATATCAAGAACATAAGTTGCAGTAGCCAAAGCCTGCCACTATGCTGGGTCAGCACTCACATAAGCACATATGCTAGGATGAGGGTGTCTATTTACCATGAGTGCCCGTACTTTGACCTCGTCTGGTACAACAGCTTTGTTGTGTTTCCCCAGCCCTTGTTGAACGCCTTCCAAGATAAAGGCACATGACAATGTAAATATGATCTATTTGTCATGAGTGCCACTGAACAGAAAGTAAGATGATGTTTGAAAAAACTCACCTGGGCAATGAGCATGAGCCAGTCGTCGAGTTGTTGACATTCCATTATAAAGACTCTTGTGTAAGTACGCAGCCCGACAGAGAACCAGCTCAGGGCCAGAAGGCTGACCGAAGTTGCAACCAAAGCACCCCCGTTCTCCTCGTTGAGGTTGATATGCTCATTGGAAGCCATAGCGCTCCAGGGTCACGAGAAGCTGACAGGTTCAAGCATGGCACAGCCTTTGAAGACCAAGGAGGGATTAGGTGAGCGAACTGAAGGGGGGGAAAATTCAAGATCGAGGGCATGGATAGCATGTGATGGGAGTATGCTGGGGGTGGCTATGAGATTTATCTCAGAGCTGCAAGAGCAATCACCTATTTGGTATTACACCTAACCAACACGAACAGATGTAGGCTAGGGTATTTACATCACAACCCGCAAGAGGGGCCAATTTGAAGTTGCTGTACATGGCACATGGGTGTGATACACAAGAATGCAAGGTACCAGGAGTGTCATGGACGAAGAAAGCAGGTACATAATTGTGTACGCATGTGAGGGTGTTATTCGGGGACCCTGGTGTGCATTGTGCATTGTCCATGGTACCTTGCCATCTTCAAGACCCTTTGAGGCATGCTTCTAACCTGGTTCTGCAGAGAGCCGAGGCTAGCAAGATGCTTCCGCGGCTCTTCAGGTAACATTTTTGATGATCTATCGGGACGGGTGGATCTGTCAGTCTCTTATGGTACATCCCGTCCGTCGGCGAGGCTGAGGCACAGCTTGACCGGGCCGTTTGTCAAAAAGTGATGGCGTCAGTCCGTGGATGACAAGCATAGTCGTGATGCACTAGGTTATGGAGTACTGTGTAAAATGTTCAATTCTTTGATAATACCGAGAAGCGAAGTTGGGTAACAAAGGCGGGTCATCAACGTGGTAGGTTTGTCAAGTCAGAAGAACAAATGGCTGTCTGGACCAAGAACAGTTTCTGGCGTATTATCCAAGCCACTGGCCACTGCCTTTCCTTAGTAGAAGGCCAAACTTAGGAGCTGGGAACACTCACACCTCAAATTTGATCAAGTTTCACATTTAACAACTGACGGTCATATGACGGGCAAGCAACCAATGCTGCAGGGCCAATATTCCATCTGGCTAAATTACCTGAGCTTCTGGTGTGAAGTCTGGACGGGATTCTAGAAGACAAATCATCAATCCATCTCCGTGATTATCTTTCGGATAATATACTTTTTCAACGATAGTGCGATACCGAAGATATGGTCGGACACATTGTCGGTCCGCACTTGTCATGGTTTCGGCCAGCCATTGTTTCAGTCTGGGCCTAGCTTTGTGGTACTTGGGCGCCAGAATTGATATGATACCCTTGTTGCAAAATAACCCGGTCAACTCAAACTTCGACGTCCACCTGCGGTGCGAGTTGTGGGCAATAATGTCCTATTCCCAATTTCCTTTAGGTTTTCGCTTGATCACTGTTGAACATGACCAACAACGACAGTCAAGCACCCTCTATGAAGCTGGTTTGGACGTCGCCGTCGGGAGCGGGAGGAAGTGGAGGACAAGGCCTGTCAACCTCCTGTTTTTGGGGGGATAATCCTTGTGAGTTGGACGCCTCGCCTCGCTTCCATCATAGCTGTCGGTGGCGAAACCCTTGCTCATGTGTCAACGATACACAAGGGTCTGGTATGGTGAGGTGTAAAGCAATAGTGATTCGGGAGCAATTCGCTGCGTACCAATACTGGTCCGTTGGTGATACGTCTTCCCGAAAGGTCAGCTTCCCCCATACAAATACACGTGCAGCCCTTGTCGTGCAAACCCCTGCCCCGCGTGTCTTTTACGGCTTTGTGTAACCACAGTTAGAACAAAGGCGTACTTGTAAGTCTTGAATTGGAGCCCAAGGAGTTTTGAGGCGTGCACTAGCTCTCCAGGAGCCGCCATCCTCGGACAATGATATATTGAGGGCGTGCCAACCCGGTTCAGGTCAGGTCAGTGGGTAATGAATAGTTCTCACTGGTCTTTTCTCATTGATAGGCTCATTGTACGCCGGAAAGGATCTCCGGTGAATTGGTAATTGGTGAGCTGGTTGAAAAGATTCATACCATGTGGAAAAAGTGTTGTACAAAGCTGAAAAGACAATAAGACGGGAGGACGGAAAGACGGAAAGATGGAAAGACGGAAGGCGTTCGTCCGTTTCGCTCATGCTCGTTTTGGCTTTCGATGCCTATGCTCTTTCTCGTCAGGTCTGTACGACCAGCAATGCACCTGCCAAATGTCAAATGTCATTTTGATCTGCTGTGCAGGCTATCTACCTACCTAATAAACTATCCGACCCAAGAATGCGGAAAGTGCGCCCGATTGGTGAAAATACGAGGGGAAGCCAAAAAGCTTCAGAGACCCCTCTTCTCAACTAGGTAAACTAAACAACCTCCGACTTCGCTTGACTTCCACCTCAAAGCAATGATATTTGCGCGCAACACAATCAAAGCATAAATACTGAAGAAAACGTACAATTGAGATTTGTATTTGTAGCATTTCAACACCAAATCTTCTCTTGTGGTTCACACACACGCCCCTCCCCCCGTACAACTCCCGTGGCCATAGCGTCAATAGTTTCACACCAAATCAACCAAGATGGCCAACCTCGCCGAGGACCCGTCCCTAGGACTTACTTATACTTCTCACCAGTATGGCAATCATAGTCGTCAAAAACTAGGCGTCTGGCGCTTTTCTGATCGTCCTGACCAGAAAACGGGTTATTGGGTCGTGTAGGAACTTAATGACAACCTCCTCCATAACTCGGTCTTGCTAACAGCTCAATAGTTTCATTCATGGAGGCGCTTGGCGTGATCCTCGAAACGACGAGAACGATTTTACCGAGACCATTAAACGTGTCGTTATCTCAGGAGCTGTTGCGACTTTGGAAATTGCTGGTTTTATCAGTATCGACTATCGATTATCGCCTCACCCAGACTTTCCCCAAGATTCTGGCGATGCCAAGCACCCTGATCATGTGCAAGATATTTGGTCAGCCTTGAACTTTCTTCAGAGCAATTATGAGTTATCAGACAACTATATTTTGGTCGGCCACTCTGCTGGTGCAACGCTCGCATTTCAGCTTCTGATGGGCGACGATGTCCTCGCTTCCCATCCCAAGGGACCGCTACCCACTGCCATCATTGGAGTATCAAGCATTGTCGACCTGGTTGGTCTCAACGACAGGCACGAGGGTCAATATGCTGGTTTTATTCGGGCTGCATTTGGCGAGGACAAGTCTGCCTGGGAAAAGGCATCACCAGCCCGTTTTTCCTCGAGTTTCAAAGACAGGTGGGCCAGTGGCAAGTTGGTCATTCTTGCATGGTCTTCCGAAGATACTCTCATTGATGAGCCAGAGATTGACAGCATGGCAAGTCTCTTGTCCAAGCAAGGGCTCAAAGTCGAGGTCAACAAGGATCTCAGGGGCGAACATGATTTTGTGTGGCAAGACGGCAGTCAAGTTGCCAGGCTGGTCATCACTGCTATTCATCACTTGCGAAGGTCATAGAAAAGGATCGCGTAGAGCGACTTCAATTTACACATTAGCAGTTACTAGGCCAAGCCTCCTCACGAGCTTATGGCTCTATATCCAGACCGTGATTCAAGACCATCTTCCCTTTTCCAAACATATTCAGCACTTCCCCAGTCTACTTCTTTTTACATAGAACCCATCCCGTCGAAGCGATTCGAGATGCCGTGATCATAATGGCACCAAGCAAGAACACAGTTCCGCCCCAGACCTGCGCCCAGACAAATTTGCCGCCGGAATTATCAATGATAGCTCCAGCAGTTGGAGGTCCAGCCAGACTGGCAAAGGCGGAAATTGTTTGGATCATACCAAAGCGAGTGCCCATCTTTCGGGGGTCCTTTGTCAGGCTGGCATTTGCACCTACAAAGGTCCCCTGACACGCGCCGTTCGCGAATCCAAAGAAAGCACAAAAAACGTACATTCCAGCAACTGTATTGACAGCTATCCAACAATACACCATGATACTCAGCACGGTCATTCCGATGATGAATGTGTTTATCGGACCGAGGACGTTATCTGCGAGGTAACCCATTATAGGTCGGGCTGGAATGCTCATGGCATTGATTATAAGTAACAGACTGACGGCTTCAACAGATGAGAATCCAATGACATTGCGCGCGTACACGTTGACCTATTATGCCGAGTCAGCAACAGGTATACGAAAGTGGCTAGATCAAGAAATCAAGGGTGTAACTTACATAAAAGAAACCAAAGTACAATGCATAAAAGTTGAGAAAGGCTCCCAGGGCAAATAAGAGGTAGGGAAGTTCTCTGAAAGCTTCCCATTCTATCAGTGGTCCCGACTTTCTCGGTGGAAGGTATGGCTTCAATATGAGATTCGCGGCAACGATCATCACAAGGGCAACGAAAGCTGCACATCGGACAGCCCAAGGGAAACCAATTTGGGGGATGAGATACTGCAGAGTAGCAGGGAAGACGATCGATCCTACGCCAGTACCTGTGGCAGCCAGCGCAAGAGCAAAGGCTTTTTTTGTCTTGAAATAAGAGCTGATAACAGACACAGCAGGCATAAAGAGGAGAGCGAGGCCAATGCCGGTACAGACGCCTTGGGCGAGAAATATCTGCCAATAATCGGTACAAAGACTCGTCATGAATGAGCCAAATACGGCTAGGAAGCTTCCCACGGCGACAGTCTCTCTAGTATATCCAGCATCGGCAAGACGGCCAGCTGGGCCACAAAAGGCAAACGTCAAGAAAGTCTGACAGGAACCGATCCATGAAATCTGGGACGAGGGCAGGCCGAGAGTCTCCTCGTAGTGAAGTTGGTAAACACCGAACGTGGCAGGATAGCCCCAGGCTAAGCAATTGATGAGCACGCCTGCAAAGACCTGAGACCAGGCTTTGAAGCCTCCGTCTGGCGGGTTGAAGTTGTCAAGATCAAAGACTGGCGGTGGAGGGGCGTTTGTGTTGGAAATGGTAGGATTGAGGATCTCGGAATTTTGGCGGTATTCTTCAGAAGGGCATGGCGATGACGGCCTGCGAGCAGGCGTCTTCTCTACATCTTTGCCAAACATTGTAGACACGATGAAGTAGATTGTATTAGAGTGTGTTCCATTAATGTGCTAGACCCTGTGGTGGCCAGCAAGTAGTAGCAGAATTTGAGGATACCGGCTGCACCAAAAGCCGAATTAATGGGCTAACGGACACTTATATACTCTTCAACAGCTCAACGGCTCCCTTCCCGATTTGAGCAATTCTTTTTATCAATTGAGTCAAGGAGTTTTTTCCCCTAGGGCGTACCATACAAGACTTGCCGATATCGCGCCCCACAATCCCCGGATCGGGCCATCGGCCTTGTTGCTTTTGATTTTAGACATGATCATTTGTCGGTTCAGATCGCGGGGTTACAATCATGAGGGTTACTCATGCGCCCTTTGATTACATGGGGAGAGAAGAGAGAGCAAAACGGCGGGTGGCACAAGATGTGTTATTCCCGGAGCAACGTTATTGATTACGAAATCTGCCCCAACAAATACCTGATTTAACTACATGATATCAGCAAACCGCACGACTTAGCTAATTGGAACAAACCCGAAGAAATAATATGAAATTAATCGAATATACAACTCTAAGCCAGATATGTCAATTGAAATGCCCAACTGTTAATTGTCTTACAGAAAGTGCAGATATAATCAATCTCCAGGGTAAGTTTCTCCGGTCCCTCTACCGCCGACAAGCCGTTCCCCACTCCGATGGCCGGCAGCGTTACCGCCGGGGACGGATGTCCGCTCACTGAGCGAGCGCGTGGGGCTACTAAAAAACCAGTCACGGGTGGCCGCGGCCGGCGCCGGGTGAATTGTAAAGATAAACAACCATAATTAAGCGTGCATATTCTCGCGTGTCTGGTATAGATCTTGCGCTGTAATGCGACGAGCTCTTGCGACCGTTGAACGGTGGTTGTTCGCAATAGGTGTCTCAAACTCAAATTGACTTGCTGCATGATCGGCGTCTAGATGCAATTAATTTAAAACGTACCAGCCGCGCATAAATGACCTTAGTCAGATACGTTATAAAACCGTTCACACTATGACCTCTTTATTATGACTGACTATTTCTGTCTACTACTTCGTTCGCAACACTTCTTCGCGAGAAAAAAAAAATATTACCCCGCGCTCGCGATGGAGGGGTAAACAAGAGGCGGAAAACATGACGTAAAAACACCTGCTTCTATAATGCCCACTACGTGCCGTTCCCAGCCAATCGCCATCCACACCCTTTCCCCATCGGGAGCGGGAACGGCACGCTAGTCTAGGTTGTAGTGGGGGTGCAGAGCGGATTTGCAGTAGGGGTGTAGGTTAGCACCACAACCGTTACGCTTCCAAGAAAAACGTGAAAATAGACTATTCGGTGCGAAATGCAAGATGGGAGTAAAATAAAGTGGTAAAAATGTTTATGCGAATGCGTTGAATTGTGCAGCGCATCGGTTCATGCAATGCGATTGATCGAGAGGTTGTTATTAATGTTTCGGCAAATGGCTCCGAGGTTCGGCTTTGCGCTTTCGCTTGTCGCAAAATGCCCTCGACTGCGACACCAGCTCTTTTTCCAAATTCAATGACCACGACATTTATATCGCTCCGAAACATAGGCAAAGCGGTCGCATAGTGCTAGAATACATATTGTGTAAATCTCAAAAGCTCATGTCACCGGCGCATTGTGGTAGCTAATGCCCTCTCGCCGTGCACTTCAAGAAACACGCACATCGCTTTTAACATCGAATATGTTGTATACATAGAATACGAACTACAACAGGTTATAGAAAAGGCGCAGAAGAAATAGAAGAAAAAACAACAGAAACAATGCACACGCTGCCACCCTGATCCGTCCCTTTTCGCGACTTGTGGACGATTTCCGTAGCATCCAGACAGGCTTCCTTTTTTTATCCTCCATTTCATCTCGCTTTGTGCGCGCTGTCAATTACACACACTAAACCCTTCCATATTCATCCCTGTGCGTCTTTCTACCCCTGGGAGATTTTCCAAGCCTCGCGCCCCTTTCCCCTTCCTACGCCTCCGTTTTTTGTTCGCTCGCTTTGTTGAGCAGCCTCAGTAGCTCTTCGGCACTAATCCCCGTGGCTGTGAAGAGCGGCTAACAGCCAGCCTCGTTCATAACCAGAGCCAATCAAAGCCATGTTGAATCAGGGAAAAGGTACGGAATAAAAGAAACTCGACAACTCCCACACACTTGTCCTCCCAAACGCCATAAAAGGAGTGTAATGGCCAGCAGACCGTCGTGATTACATCCTCCTGAATATCATCATGAGTGCCGCCCTCTCGCCTGCAAGCCAGAAGAAATACAGAAGAGATAACAAAGAAAATAATGAATGCACGCTTCAACTGCTGTTGAATCATTTCGTCTCCTTGCAAGATTTGTACAAGCCATTGGTGTCTCATTGACAAGACACGGGCAACGAGTGTGCCGAAATTGCGCTGAAGAAGGTGGTATACAAATGCTGCAATAACGCGAAAATGCGTGCTTATGTGCAAGACGATGTATATACTACCAAATGAATACCCATGGCTACACGACAAAAAGGCCGCGGCGCCTACCGCTTGCGCTTCTTGGATTTGTCGACTGCCATGGTTGCGGCGGCGATCGGTGCAGCGGGTAATAGCGCAGGCTGGACAACGGCAGGAATCTCATCCTTCTTGATGGGCACTCCCATGTGGCGACCGTATCGACCCTTTCGGCCGTTGCCCTCGTCCTCGCTAATGCATTGGTCGGCGGATAATCCGGCATCGCGACAGCGTCCGCAAGGTCGCTGACGATCACAGCCCTTCTTGCTCTTCCTGCATCGCTGGCAGCGAGGCTTGGTAGATAGGTCAGGCTGATCATCCTCGCCAGGAACAAGCGGTGTTTGTCCGGTAGAGGCAACAGACTGCTTTCGTGATGGGGGCATGGATGCGGGGGACATTGGGCCATTGGGAACAGGGGGTAGCTTCTTCGCCTTGGTGCCATTAGACGGACGCGCAGCCTTGGGCGCCTTGGTCGACGACTTCGAGATTGAAGCAGAGCTCTTGTGTTTGGTGGGTGCCTTGTTGGTCTTGACAGCCTTGCCCTTGCCGTTGGAGAGAAGAGAATCATCAGCACCATCTTCGTAGTCAGCATCGTCTCCGCTAACTTCAGCACTCTCAGGGGGCGGCATGAAGTGTGCCTCAGTAGTCTGATAAACTTTGCCAGCAGCACCAGAGATATCAAGCTTCTGACGACGGGCAGGTGGGAGCTCAGCCTCGCTCTCGCTCTCGCCATCACTAGTGGCACCGGTCGACGAAGCAGCGTCGGCTCTACCACTAAATGTATCATCGAGTGTCGATGCAGATGTTCGGCCGTGGGAGATGTTGGACATGTCACCGAGTCGCATTAGTTGAATGGCGACATCCTTATCCTCTTCGGACATGCAGCTACCGACAGTAGGGTCAGGAGTAGGGAGGATTCCCATTGCGCTGCTGTTGTTGATGTATCCGGTGCTGTTTCGGTTGCGACGAGCGTCGGGTCCCGGTGTTGAGTAGAGGCTGGGATGTGTGATACCATTGCTATATCCCTGCGGCGACTGCATAGGACGAGGGGGGTTCGTAAAGGGGTTTTGGTGAGGCTGGACAAAGGGCATCGCCGGACGATGAGGTTCAGCACGACGAGCGGGAGACACGGACGGGTTCGAGGTCGCCGCTGGCATCTGGGGCGGCGCGAACAAGGGCAGTTCCTGTAGCCCGGCGTTGTCAGTCTCGAGGCCGCCTTGTCAAAATGGCGGTCTCCACTTACCGAGCTTTCGAACTTGGCTCTCTTGCGACGACCACCTTCAACAATGTTCTCGACACTAATATCAGTAGTAGGCAGCTGATCCTTGCTCTTGCCAGATGTTGAGCCATGCTCATCATTACTGCTGTAACCAGTTATGCTATCGCTGTAGAGTTCGGTATGGCTCCGAGAGGCCGAAACCCGGGTCTTGGACGAGCGTGAGCGGCCCTTCTTGCCATTTGTGCTGGCAGAAGCACTTCTTCGGCCACGACCAGCATTGGGAGAGGGGCTTCGTCTCCGCGATGAGCGGGAGCTAGGTCTGGAGACTTCCTGTGCAAAGCGCTGGGCTTGAGGAGCGGGATAACCATTGTCGTTGTAGTAGGGGTGGGCGCTGACCGAGGGGTTATGGTAGGGATGAGGAGCATACGCGGAGGGGTTCGCCGGTGGCTCCTCTATAACCCTGACGTACACTACCATGTTATTACGGAAGTTCTCATATCGTGCAATGAGGGTGTTTCCATGTTCGTCCTCGAAACTAACTCCCTTTGATCCGGTCGGGCCCGAGTACAGACCATAAAAGTTCTTTACGGTAGTGACAATCGAGTCTGTAGTATCGTGAGGGTATATTTGCACTCGCATTGGCAAGCGCGCACGGTATTGGGGAGAGTCGAGGAACAAGAGCTCGAATGCGACGTTCTTTGGGGTTGCTGTCTGTTGAGGGGAGACACTGCCACCGTTCGAGGACGGCACCGAGGCACCAATAGCGGTGTTGATTGGCGACATAGAGGCCATTGTGTAAAATTCAAGGACGTTGTAATGTATCGATGGAGATGGGCGAGGCAAATGGGAAGATGAAGTAGGGATGATTGTGTTTGGGTGTGGTGGTTGCGGGCTTTGCCTAGATAGACTGGGCCCGGCCCTGTTCACGGCAGGATCGCTCAACAGTACGTTCGACACTATGTGCAATGACCGATGGCCAGAAAGCAAAGACGACGCAAGTATATAGACGATTTCGAGATGAAGATGGAAGATCAGGAGACAATCACCATCAGGGACGTGGGCGGTAAGCGCCGAGTCTTATGTGTGCGTGTCTGTGTGGTGGTCTTCAGGGCTTGGAGTTGCGGTGCGTTATGACGACGACGGGCGATGGACGGTTCTCGTTGAAACGAAAGCGACGGCTAAAAGAGAGGTCTGTTGTTTACTCAGAGACGCATTAGCAACTGAGAGATGGCTGGATGACTGAGTGACTGCTGAGATGGTGATTCCTCGACGAGGAAATGGGCAAGTCGAGTCGGGGGTGGTCTGGCGCTGCTTGGGACGGGGACGACGGATGAAGCAGAGCGGTAATGGATCTTCGGGCTCAGGACAGAAGAGGGGAGATTCGGGGCCTCGAGATTGGGTCTCGATGGGAATCGCGCATGATGATACGGGCGATGGGACTCACCAGAGACGACTTGAGCTGTATTGGGATGCTTGTGGCGGCGTTGAATAGTCGGCAAGAGTATGTGCATGAGGAAAAGAGGAGCTAGACGAGAAGAGAGGTTGATGGATTTTGTCGCTACCAACGGATGGAAGCTGGGCTCACTAACACGACCTGGCTGTTCCCAGGTGCGTCCAGCGTTAACATCCCCTGGAGGAGGCCTGGAGATGAGGTCGCCGGACCGCTAACGGTGGCCCCATACAGCGCGCGACAACCTGTAATTACAGCGCGGCTGCCCTGAATCCAGGGAGACGGGACATGGCTTGCGCTGAAATTGAGCCAGGGCTGGCTGGATGGCTTGCCCTGCCCTGAATCTATGGAGGTATCCATTGTGCAGAGGACGGGACCCATCCATTGTGGCACCTCGCCGATGAGGCCGAAGCTCTCTGTTCAGGGCAAGTCTGTAACGTTCTTTTTATATAGATAAACAGTCATTGTTTCGAATGCTTTTGAATAGAGAGAAGGCACTTTTAAATCGTATGCGCTTACTTGATTTTCACTTCTTCGTTGCATCTTAATTCAGGGGAAGACAGGGCGCATTCTCGACTCCTCGCGACGGGACGGACGAACCTTGAAAAGCGGATGCGGCGGTGCAAGTGCGCAGTGCGATCAAGAACCTGTATGTCCTTTGCGCGCATGCATATGCCGATAGAAATTAATCCTTTCAAGACATCTATATTCTCTGAATAGAATTCAAATACTATGAACTCTTCATTCAAGTCCCATCTGCTTCGATTCACGGCCCTGAAACTCGTGCGGGCCTGCTATCATCAAAGGTTGCAAGGGCTTGGCACCTAGCAAGACGTCGATCCCCAACAGCACAGCAAGGCGCATACTTTATACGGTGATGATGAGCCTACGAAATGGCCCGTATCTTGCTCATCGTTGTCGCAAGACGCAACCTTGAGCCATAAGGTTCAGGAACAAGACCGAGGAGCAAAGTGAAAGCAATGCGCCCACGCCCGCTTCTACTTCTGCTTCTGCTTGTGAATATGGATGGATGCTACAGTATCCGTACCTCATATCGCTTTCACTGACAACTATGTACGTGCGCCGATATTGGATTGCATCTGGGGGCTCCATATCACCGGCCTCAATGGGTTGTCCATTTCAGCGGGACCCTTGGACTTGGCATTGTCTTCCTTTCCCTCCCGATGCTTCTATCTCTGCTCCATCTCTCATCGGCCACTCGCGATGCATCCGCTGCTAGCTACATGTCCCAATGTATTTGCTCCAAAAAGCGACCCTAGTTGGGCTAGGCGCTGGCCGCCAGCGACCAACATCCGTGGCCGCGCCCCCAATGGGAGGGAATCCTCAAGTCCAGCCCCTCTCGATCCGGTGCCTCTGACACTTGTCGGTGGCCTCGTGTGAGTCTCTGACTGTTGACGACCCTCACCTCCAATCCGAATGTGGTGTGGTCAGTGTAAGAGAGAGGAGACGGAGAAAAATACTGCACCGTGTATCGGAGCCTACCTATGGCCGGGCTTTGTTTGTTGAGCAACTTTGCGAACGCACACACACAACACAACACACGCACACCTCGGGATGGAGGAAAACATAAGACCTATAATTATCAGTCAGAAATAATCATAAAGCTTCAACGTAATTTAGACTAGTACTTTGCCTAGATTCTTTTTGCACCCTAATTGGAGTCTCATATTTTTCTACACCCCCTAGGCACACTTTCTGTTCCTCTCCCGTCCCGCGCCCCAATGGGAGCATGGGTTCGGTGCGACTTCAGGCAGGGCTTGTAACAGATATAGAGAACGCTTTGCGCAAATAGCAGTGATTCAATCGGCCTTAACTGAATAGAGTTATCAACCCTGCTGCTCATAAGCTCAATTGCAACTCAAAGCACTCTGTAGACATCAAGCAGTAGCTAACTCTCTCTCAACCAACGCACAATTGCAAAGCGGAGAGCTGTCGATTCAACGGCTCGATAATGTCTTAGCTGATGGTTGCAACGAATCATCGACAACCAATCGCACTCTGTCATGGTTGACCAAGCTGGGGACCTGTCTACGGCTGATCATGTGTCTAAATAAGCTTGGCACACGGTAAGCACCATGACTTGCTCACGGTTAACGAGGAATTCTTGAGAGCTCGAAAGGGGATAATGGTCATTGTTAGATATGTTAAGCGCTTCACTGTTTGATAAAGTCGGTATACAGATCTTGTGTGTCTTGTTGAGCCTTGATATCGTGACACTGGAGAATACCCCTTTGTGGCGATATTGATTATGACACTTTGATGTCCCAGTTATTTTGACCAGGCAAGCTGATCTATTTTGAAATACTACTAGTAAATCTGGTGTCTTGTTCATAATGAATGATGGAGTATTCATCTCGTTTGGAGCCAAGTGTTAATGAGCACAAGTTAGCGAGAAAGGGGTCGAATTACGCCAACTCGTCTTCGGCTTGCGCTTCCATCATGACCGCTTCGAGGGATAATGCGCTTATTAGCTTGCGAATGAGTCCGAGACAATAGAAGCCAAGCGTGAATGGCACAGCCAGCCTCACCCGCTGGGCAGTGGGCGCATACTTTCAGTTCTCCAGAAGCGCTGGAAATAGAAGCGAGTTGGCTATAGACATGGCTCATCTCGATAGCAAGAATGCGCCTAGTCCAATTGCCACTGTCATGATAACCCTCGCTTGGCGCCTGGGCCTGGGCGATCAACTTCTTTGCCCGTTGAACCAGTTCTTGGGGGTTTCATCTCGAACCGTTCAGGCAGCGGTCGCAATGATTCGCTCGTGGCGCACGAGGCCAGAGGGTGAAGGGCATCTTGAATTGGACCTTGGCCACACGTTCAGGCTTTGTTTTGTTTCAGCGTGAGGGCAGATCACGCGCACAGCGTGGATGGTGCCATGCGACAGCACCACAGTTGCTTTCTGAGTGGGACAGAGATGAGTTTGACCTATCCGTGTTGTTGCATGTTGCTTCCTCTTCCCCAGTCTCTTTGATATGGATATTGCGCTCATGGACCCCTACAATGGTCCAAAGACTGAGAGACATCGCATCGACAGATCATGCATGTCCTCAACTGGCATCTGAGGACCCCAAAAGACCCGTGACTAACTAGTCTGTACCGTGCATATTCCAAACGGGGCCAGCAAGACCCTTGCCACACGATGCGATTCAGAGATGCACAATGCGCTGGACCTTGTGCTCTCCATGACTCTTACTGCTTGAGAATCAATGCTTTCCTGTCGCGACGGGACAGCCAAATCATGCGCTTGTAGAGAACCTCATAGCGATCGCGCTTGGTAAAAAAGAATGCGCACATCTCAACTTATCTGCCCTCTCTTCTACCTATGGGGTTACATTGGAGCAACAGCATGCGATGCGCCCATCGACCGTCAAGCATGACGCTTGCGCGCACGCTGTCACCGCCCCGCCCTGGATTATCCACGTTTGGATGCGCTGGCGCAAAACAACAAAAACAAGATGCGACAGGGACTCCATCGACCGAATCAACGCTCGTCGCAGCCCAGCCCGAGTCTGGTCTGGCCCTTGCGGTCACCAATGTCTCGCTTTTTCTCCTTCTCTTTCTCTTTCTCTCAGACTGACTGCCCGTGTGCTGCCTGCACCTAGGTAGATTGGGACTATCCGTAACAAGCGAGATAGATGACCTCAAAAATCCCCATGGATCACTCGGAGAGGGCCCGTCTGATTTGCGATCCGGCCCATCAGTGGCATGTCCCGGGCGCACAAAAGATACGGTGTGTGCATTTGCAATTGCGACCTATCCATCCATGTTCCCTGTGTGTTGCGCAGTTTGGGCTATCAAGAATGTGACGAGCTTCGGCATTTATACTCTGGTGGAAAGTCATCACATCGAATCTTTGGATTGAATTGCGCCCAATCTGTCTCTGGGCTCTCTTGCCTCATCTCTCGTCACAGCGCAGATGGAAAAGTGCAGCACGTCTGGCATGTGGCGGTCGCTAGATTTCAATCCATGTGTGTGTACCTTGCCTATTGATGCGCCCAACGAACTAGCCGCCATTGGCACCCGTTGATTCCCGTACGAATTCTGTCGCACAAAAAGTTGACACAGACTGATGCGAAAAGGTTTGCGCGAAGTCGGAATGCGATTATACTGCAATTAGATAGATTCTTGCATCAAATGTTGTGTGAAAATCTCGCGACATTGGTAAAATAGAATAATATTCAAAAACTGCAGTATCCGGCTCTTACTATTGGACTATCAAGGGACGTTGAAACTCGCCACTCTGATGCTCCAGGGTTGGATGCGACATATCCCACGAGCCTATCACACCTGTTTGAGCTCACCCTTTTGGATATGGTTAAACCTCTCAACATGAGCTTAAATCGCCAGTGCCATCAAGGGAAATTCAATGAATGTTGTATAGGTAGATCCATTACTCTCAAGCGCGCATTGTCCCCGTGGGTCGAATATGATATCGCAGCTTTCCAAACGCAGACAGCCCCTCGCGCGGCTTCACAAACTTGCAACCAGGGAGATGAGGCCACTCCGTCATCATCCAGAGTTTGTCGCCAGATGATTCTGATGATGCTGCACTATTGCATGATTTCAAAGGTCAGAAATGGTGGCGTAGAATTGGTTTTAGACAAGCTTGCGTGGCGGCTTGTCTTGGGAGGGGCGATGATGGAGGCATCGCATGACGATAAAACAGGCGCGAGACCTTTCGTAGTTGTTCAGCTCTTAACAATTATCTTATCATCCAGATGACGATTCAGGGTATTGGTAGACCCTAGGACACTGTTAAAATGGTATATTCTGAGCCATCGAATCCATTCAAGAAGCCGGATGTGATTATGGAGCGCAAATTCTTCCATCCGCTTCTGCTGCACAGCTGAGCGTATCTACCCACCTGGCGTTGGCGCAAGTCAAACAACTGTCTCAGTGGTCTCGGAAATCATTGTGAAGATCATTTTCCTTGCCAGAACAGGTTGCGACGAGGTCTCGGCAACATTGCGATTCTTGCGTATTGGATGTTGGAGTATGAGGTGCCGTTGAATTTGGGTGCAAGGACCAAATCACGTGTGATCGTGAGAGAGCGCGTGTTGAACAAGACGCGGTCGTCATTGGGTTGAAATAGTGTCAACAAGAAGAAATTGCTCGAGATACAGGCTTTGGAGAGATACTAAAAAACTTCTCCAGAATCAGAAGAAAAGCCCCTCAGCTTTTAATAACAATGTTCTCCTTGAGAATGTCTCAGAGCGCCCATCAGCGACGTCAACATCTTGAAATGCTGTTGGAGTGAGACGCGACGCAAGTTGAGATAAGCCCGATAAGGCTCAGCCCTTCCTAGATAGGCATAGCACGAACTAATGTCCAGAAATCCGTCATCGCCGTGACGACAGAAAAAGAGGCGCGAGGACCCTTGAGCGGCCCGTGCACCATACCTTACTGAGCTTAGCGAGCTCTTTTTCGTTGCACTAAATAATGTCGTACCTGGGAGTGGCCAGCATAAATAAACAAACAAAATCTCATCTAAAGAAACAAGTGGAGCAAGCAGGGATCATCACTCCAATCAAGCCACAGCTTCTAGCCATGGCATGAGGCTTCCACCACAAGACCGTTGTCCCGTTGTTCGTTGCACAGCTACGGACCTGCTAGGATCTCTATCCTTTCAAGGCGAATGTTTAGGCAGACCCAGCATCTCGGCGGCACCTTTATTACTCCATCATCTCCTCTTCTCAGCTGTCTTTGTTTTTGTACCTCCTTCAACACCAAGAGTATTTGGAACCTCTAGTGTTCGATCACCTGGCCGCTGATCTCGAGAGCATCAGTTTCTAACCGAGTCGATCTACCCTGGCTAATCTCCCAGTCCAATCCCCCCTACGCGCCCGGGCCCCTAATCTCGCTCATCAACACCCACCGACCCAAGCTATTGCCTGATTCTCTCTTCTTTGTTCCTGCTGGGAAAGAAAAAGAAACAACAACAATAACATACACCAAACACTTATTATTGTCCAGGCTCGATTACACTTTTCCATCACCAACCCATGTTCGAGGCGGTCTGATATAGCAACTTGCGCAGGACGGTACCTCATATCCCGTCAAGTCAAGGGAGGAACAAAGTACACTCACTGCAAGCCACCTGTCGCCCTACCAACACCAACACCAACTGCCCTGCATCTTGGATGATAATTCGACGCGCCAACAACTTCACCAAAACATCCTTTCAACATTCGTACACCAATTTCAGGACGAGCATCATCACGCATCGCGTCTCAATCACACCCAACTAGCTTTCTAGCAGCCACAACGTTGAATCTTAACCGTTATCATGGACGCCAGGGTACGTTATTATCCATACCCTTACCCTAATCTAGCTGCCTTGATTGTGACATGACAGCCACGTCTCCCTTGCATACCGATGCATACCTGAACATGTTATGCTAACAAGGTATCCATATAGCCCTTTCGACCTCGTGGCGCCGAAAACGCACCTCATCTTCAACAACGACATAAATCGTCGGGAAATCTAGCCAACATGACTACCACCACCACCACTACCACAACGGCTGGCCTCCGTGGTCCTGCCAAGCGAGCAGCGTTTGGCGACATGACAAATGTCAGCAAACAAGCCGGGTACGCTCGCGATCAAGGGAAATCGATCAAAGTTCACTCTTCAACCGGTGGTGCCCTGGCCCCCATGGGTGCACCTGTGAACAAGGAGAACGTTGTTTATAGCAAGGATGCATTCTCTCGTCCCGCGCAAAGACCCTCCAACCTCGCTCCGACACGACCCGCCCTTGAAAACAAGACATTCGACGCGAACAAGAAGACGTCACGCAACGCTACCCAGGAGACATACGTTAGGAAAGATACTCACATCGTCACCAAGGCTCCTGCTCTTTCAACGCAAAATGCACCTGCTCTTCAACCTCGACACCATAAGAGCCAGCCCCAGCTCAAACAACATCAACAACAACCTGCGAGTCTGCGTCGTACCCAGAGCAAGCAGCTCGAAAAGGTCGTGCCCAAGCCGGATGCCGTCGAGATTGGCTACCAAACCACAAATGCTGCAGCATTGCCACCACAAGAAGCTGATTATCCCTACGACCACGCTGCCTATCTTGATTCCATGTACCTGCCCATCGAGACCGGTGTTGACCTAGACGCGTCTTTGAAGGAAGAATATTCCGATGCCCACGCCAAGCTCCCCGAGATCTCGGAGGAGGAGCCCGTTGTTCCTGTCTCGTATGAAGATGGCCCTCTCCCTGCCATGTCGGAACCTGAGGAGTGCTGGGAAGAAGAAGATGACGAGGATTTCGATGATCAGGACCAAGCATACACGACGGCCCATTCATTCCGTTCCCGAGACCTTACTGCTGGCGGCGCTACAACAATAGTACCACCGCGTGTGACGGCCCGTGTTCAGCGAGAGCTAGAGGATGCTCGCGAGGAAGTTGAGCGGACCCGTACGCATGATGAGGTCGAAGAGGAGCTGTGGGATGTCAGCATGGTTGCTGAGTATGGTGACGAGATCTTTGAGTACATGCGCGAGCTTGAGGTAAGCGACGAAAATCCGCACCATATGGCTTGTATACTGACAGCGTGTTTTTAGATCAGGATGCTTCCCAACCCTCATTACATGGATATCCAGACCGAAATTCAGTGGTCGATGCGATCGGTCCTCATGGACTGGCTCGTTCAGGTGCATAACCGATTTGGTCTGCTTCCCGAGACACTTTTCCTGACTGTCAACTACATTGACCGTTTCCTTTCGTCCAAGATCGTCTCAATCGGCAAGCTTCAGCTTGTTGGTGCTACGGCCATCCTGGTAGCCTCCAAATACGAAGAGATTAACTGTCCGTCGTTGGGGGAGATTGTGTATATGGTCGACAACGGGTATACTGCAGAGGAGGTTCTTAAGGCTGAGCGTTTCATGCTTAGTATGCTGAGCTTCGAGCTTGGCTGGCCTGGGCCCATGAGCTTCTTGCGACGCGTTAGCAAGGCTGACGACTACGACCTCGAAACCCGCACGCTCGCCAAATACTTCCTAGAGCTGACCATCATGGACGAGCGATTCGTGGCCACACCCCCAAGCTTCCTGGCTGCGGGTGCGCACTGTCTTTCTCGACTCATTCTCAAGAAGGGTGACTGGGTGAGTTGAATCTGTAGTTTCATAACTCTGAATGCGGAAGCTAACATGTGAGCCAGACTAAGCAGCATGTCCACTACTCGGGTTATACCTGGAGTCAGTTGAAGAACCTGGTTACTATGATGATTGAGTGTTGCGATCGCCCTCACCTACATCACGCAGCTGTATTTGAGAAGTACACAGACCGACGGTATAAGGAGGCATCTTACGTGGTGCAGGCTGCCCTTGACGCTGGGTTTACTCTTCCTCACCAGCTCGCTCCCGTCCGCCAGGAGCACGATGTATATCGCGATGGCAGCACTGAGGTGTCGATTGCGCAACCTCAGCTCATCCCTATTGAGGGTTGAAGTCCTGCCATGAACAGCTGGTTGGCATACACCTGAGTATGGCAACATCCACTGCATGGCGCCTGCACAGCATCTCATCGCATCTCTCAATCATCGTCTTGGTGTTGAAAGTTGCGACCTGTCAGTCTATCGACTGCTGTGCGTTTGATTTTTGTTGTCCCGCCATCGCCGTTAATGCTCTGCCGGCCCGGGAAATACTATTGTTGTGACTACAGAACCGGGCCGGGAACGAAGCGTTGATGAATACCAGGCAAGCCATAATTCTCAACCTCAAGGCTTGTTTCGACCTCCGCCTTTCTTGCATCCTCGGTCAGCTCGTTTTTGCTCTAATCTCGCTCTCGAAGAACACAATTCTTCTTGACATTAAATGTTTAATAATACCTGGCCGGGGCTAGGCGCATTGGCAACGAAAACCACTAGGAGCGACAGCAACACTACCCACATGCTCCTAACTTCGACCCACCTCAACTCCTCTTACCTACCGTTAACCTTGCCTCTACCCCAGACTCTAGGGTTTATCAGGTAAAGGCAAGCACCGTAAGGGAATGGATTGGGCACTTCGATTAAAGGACGAATACTGTATAACGACTCTGGATGACTGTTACGAATATTACGACTGTGCGACTGCGCTTATATCTTTTTTTCACTGCCCATTTGGCTGGTTTAATACATCTGCTTCGGAATTCGGCGTTGCGGGATCGGTTCTCCCACATTACAGGCGTGCAACAGCATTTGTATACTGTACTGTAACTGGCAACCGGGAGAAGGGCCACGGAACAGGAACGAGGGGCGCATGGAAGATTCTTAAGGGACCGTGGGGGCGAAGCCGGGTTTTTGAATGGTGGCTGGTTCATGCCTCCGTACAGACAGAGGGGACGACGATAGATGATATGGACTGGGTTGGGGATCATTACAGAACATGTAGCCATTGTCCAGGTATCGGCTATCATCATTACTGCCAACTTCGGTAACCCCATGGGCGTCTAGTCTGCATTTACAGTAGCATATAGACTTAGTAGAGGCCCTGGACGTGTGTATAAAAAGATATCTAATCCTCGATTCTCATTCTAGATGACTGTTGCTTGGACGTGGAGTCGAATTGTTTATCTCTGCAATGTTGACACCAATTATTACTCTATCTACATGGAAATAATTAATACACACGTTAATGATCGTGTTCTAGCTCCCAGTCGGGTCTTTGGATTGTTCGGCTTTGAGTCCCGACTCTCTGAGTACGAGCAAGAGCAACGACTTCATACCTAACGAGGAGACAGACCATCATAAACAAGCTTACCCACTTTATATCACCCAGATACATATTGCTCAGCTATTTCAACCGCCTTATAGGTTTATCAGAATAACCACGAGCCATTCATCAACCATTTCTAGTCCTACGGCTTGTGCAACGTTCTAGAATGTAGAAGGGTGGCTTCTCTTTGCCGGTCAGCTCGGATAGAGGCAGATAAAGAGTCAGAACGTTGCTTTTTGCATCTGCTGTGCCTGTTCATCTCGCAGATGTGCCCTTGATTATGATATCTGTGTCACTCGGCACATCAAAAACCTTGCCCTAGAAGATCTAAAACAAGATCACGAAGCTGCAACTTTAAGTTAGGTAATTTTAATCCGCATCCAGATCAAATCTGAACCAGAGCGAGCTTACCCCGACCCTAGCCAAGAAACCCCGACTTTTCCCCACGGAGGATTGTCTTTGGTCGTGCACGAGCGTCCACTAACGAAACATAGCAGGGATTGGGCATTGGATAGTCTCGGCAGCCACTTCAGTCCAGGGGAAAGCTGTCCTGGACCTCTTTGCTGACCGGGAATTTCCGGTATTTCGGACGTGTGAAGAACATGCAACATGGGGAGCTAGGAAAAGTAGACCCAAGTACTGTACTCTGATGCCATTTAAAGCGTTTTGGATGTCGCGTAGGTCAACTCCCCGCAAAAGAGGTCAAGGGAACAATGGCCCACTGAGGAGGTACGGCTTCAAGACGACCCCAAGGTGAGAGAGCGCGCCGGCAGGTGTCGTGATAGGCGCGCGAGCAGAACTAGCGTGCCATGTAAGGACAGGTACCTCGAGGTTGTGCCTGTATGGAGAAGACCACGGTGAAATCGGGTTTCTCCCGCGGTTCACCTCAACTAAAAATGGTCAAAGGACAGCACCGAGGCGCGCTCGTGACCTGCATAGAAATGACCAGGTCCCAGGACGACACTAAAGCTTCCATGGAAGACCATGTGACGTTGATTCGACATATTCTGGAAACACGGATATTCTTCGCTATTGCAAGTCCGGGCAGATCCTCCGCAACCCCGAATCTGGAGCACGGGATATTCTGTTTAAGGTGAGAGAGCAGGTGAGCATTGCCAAATACCAGTAGTTTTGTCTACATTACCTGCAGTATCACAGATTGCGCTACGGTCCAGCGGAACCGCGATACATGCAGCCTCCTGCCGTACCCTCGCACGTCAGAGGGTAAGGCTGAGGATTTTTGAAAGGATAAAGGAAGAGCTCGGTGTGCCTCAGCGTCCGGCACATGAATCAACCTTGATGTGGGGTTTGGGTTTCTTTTTTCCCTTTTATTTTATTTTCTTTGTTGTGGCTGTATGACCACCATGAGAAATTCTGCTGTTCAAGGGCACCAGTAAACAAACGGCTTGGTCTCTGCTAGATCGAGCAGCAGGCGTCCTCCGAACTCCGGCTCGGCGGGTCCGTCCTGGGGTCCATCTCCACAATCATATGCCACCCCGGGACGGGGAGGGAGGCATTCCCGGTGTTGCGGAAGAGAAGCGGTTTCGTTATGGAGAGCGTATGTTGGAATGGAAAAGCTTTGGTTCTGTCTGGAATTGTTAGACACCTTAGTCCCGGCCCATTCGCTTCAATGCGAGTGATATAGACGATTTGATGATGGATCGCGGGTTCGATTTTGAGGCTCAAGGTACGGGAACCGCTTCCAGGAGGTGCCGCAAGTCGGGAGGGGGTCCACAGATGAGATCCATGTGCACTGTACACCCGCAGGTAGCAGCTTGTACTGTCAGGTACCGTCCGTATATTCCATTGCCTTGTGTGCGGGCCGTCTCCGTCCATGTCTTTTCTTTTGACCTGGAGTTGACTGGGGATTGATGGTTGATGACTGAGGCTTATGACTTCTTTTGCTCGCGTGTGCGTATAGCGTGCCAATTTCTAGGTCGCTAGAGATTGTTTTGTTAAGAAATGAAATGGAGATAAAAGAGTCAAAAGTGCGCTTCGAGCGGTTCAAAGTTGGTAACAGGCAGGTATTCTTCCCCGCTGACTCGGAATTCGCAAACCGTAGTGCCCCACGCTCTTGCCTTTCTTTACTAAGGTGGGCTTCCAGCTTACAAGGCAGGTAGGTTTCGGTGACAGTCAGGAAGGTAGGTAGGTAGCGGATAGGGCACTTTCCTTGCCCCGTGAAGGGAGTTACTGGCGATACAGAAGGTACAAGTATCTCGACTCATGCGCACTGCAGTACCTGCCCTGCCCGTCTGGCACTGGAAATCTACCCCCCGTGGCTTCCTTCCACACACACCCCGCCCGGACCAACCACCGGCCTAGATGGATACAGCCCGTACCTTAGCAAATTTATCTCGTCTGAGTTCTTAGAAATTCCCCAATTGACGCATTTCGCTCCTCTTCATCCGCTCCTCTTCGCTTCCCTTCCCTTTCGCTACGTCGAACTGTCTCCGACATCCTCCTCCTGCCGCTGACTTCGATTGTTTGAGGGAAACAACCTCCTCTGTCCTTCTTTCTTCCTATTGTTGTTCGCGTCTGCTCGAGACATCATCCTCTTGTGTAGCCGTTGTCGGACCATCCGCTTCTGGCACTGAGCGACGCCGATTTGTCTCCCGCTCCAGAAACTCTTGTTTCTGACTTATTGAGCATCGGTCTGCTTTATTTGCAGTTTCAATTGCTATAGAAGCAATTTGTTATCTTTCCAGGGCCTATTTTTATCCCTCCGACCGACTCCGATACAACAATGTCCAAGCTTGCTGTGGCCACAGAGGCCGTCAAGGAGGCTGTCATTGGGACCCACGAGCCTGAGCAGCTTGCTGCCCACACCAAGGCGCGCTTCGCCCAGTATGCTGTCAAGGACGCCGAGACAGGCGAGCTTTACCTCGGCCCCGAAGAGTTCATCAACGCTGTCGCGCCAAAGGGCGAGGACTACGTGAGTCACCACTTGCTGTTTCTGCCCAAGCTGCGCCAAAGCTTGTATGCTCACCAAAGCTTTCACTAACCACATCCAAACAGCACAAGATTTCTCGCGACCAGTACTCCATTCTCTTCAGCGTCGCCGACGTCAATGGCAAGGGCAAAGTGAGCTTGGCCGACTGGGGAGTGTTTGAGCACCTCCTCAGCAAGCCTGATGCCGAGTACCAGATCGCTTTCCGTCTGTTTGACATCGAGCGCACTGGCACCGTCAATTATGATAATTTTCGCACCCTGTACGAGCTCAACAAGGGCCCCGAGAACCTTACCTTTGACTGGGAATCCGACTGGGCCAAGATTTACATTGGCAACAAGAAGCACCGCCACCCTCTCGACTATCCCCAGTTCTGCCAGATGCTGCGTGGTCTTCAAGGCGAGCGCATCCGACAGGCCTTCCACCAGCTCGACAAGGACGGCGATGGATTCATCAGTGGTGAGGAGTTTGAGCGCATCATTGTCGAGACAGCCCGCCATAAATTGTCCGACCACATCCTCGACAACCTCCACACCTTGGTCAACCTTTCCATTGGATCCAAGATCTCATATGCCAATGTCCGCGCTTTCCAGAACGTCATGGGTGGCATGGATCTTGTCGAGCTCATTCTGCGCCGCGCCATTGACCAGAGCAGCGATGGCAAGATCACTCGTCCTGAATTCCTCAACGAGGCTGCCAAGATCACCCGCTTCTCTCTCTTCACACCTATGGAAGCTGACATCCTGTTCCACTTTGCTGGCCTCGACGAGCCCTCTGGTCGTCTAGGGCTGTCTGATTTCGCCAAGGTCCTGGATCCCTCATGGCGCAATCCTATTTACGATGCCGTCGAGGCTACCAAGGCCAAGGTCGCTAGTGGAGGTATCCTGATGACTGTTCTGACTTCTGGTTACAACTTTGCCCTTGGTAGTATTGCTGGTGCTTTTGGTGCCTTTATGGTGTACCCAATTGATTTGGTCAAGACACGACTGCAGAACCAGCGAGGTGCCCAACCTGGTCAGCGTCTTTACAAGAACTCGATCGACTGCTTCCAAAAGGTGATCCGTAACGAGGGTTTCCGTGGCCTCTACTCGGGCGTGTTGCCTCAGCTGGTCGGTGTCGCTCCTGAGAAGGCCATCAAGCTGACCGTTAACGATCTCGCCCGGAAAATGCTCACCGACAAGAACGGCAATATCACTCTCTGGTCTGAAATGATTTCCGGTGGTTCAGCTGGTGCCTGCCAAGTTGTAAGTTTTCCTGGAGCCCTTGACACTTTCAATAAGCCGTAGCTGACAAGTACTTTGATAGGTCTTCACCAACCCTCTCGAAATCGTCAAGATTCGTCTCCAGGTCCAGGGCGAGGTAGCCAAGACAGTCGAAGGCACACCC
Source organism: Fusarium buharicum (assembly GCA_014822075.1). Lineage (NCBI taxonomy): Eukaryota > Fungi > Ascomycota > Sordariomycetes > Hypocreales > Nectriaceae > Fusarium > Fusarium buharicum. The sequence goes on along the minus strand of JAATHB010000408.1, from coordinate 25,094 downwards.
AAGCGATCGGCTATGTGGATTGTGCGTAACCTGGGTCTCGTCGGTCTATACAAAGGCGCTTCAGCGTGTCTTCTCCGCGACGTTCCTTTCTCCGCCATCTACTTCCCTACCTACAGCCATCTCAAGAAGGACTTCTTCGGCGAGTCCCCGACCAACAAGCTCGGTGTTGTGCAGCTCCTGACCGCTGGTGCCATCGCCGGTATGCCCGCTGCCTACCTGACGACTCCTTGCGACGTGATCAAGACCCGACTTCAGGTCGAGGCTCGCAAGGGCGAGGCCACATACAACGGTCTGCGACACGCTGCCCAGACCATCTGGAAGGAGGAGGGATTCACTGCCTTCTTCAAGGGTGGTCCTGCCCGTATCTTCCGATCCTCGCCTCAGTTCGGTTTCACTCTGGCCGCATATGAGGTCCTCCAGACTCTTCTGCCCATGCCTGGTACTCAGAAGGACAGGATCCCCACAGGAGTGTCGGATGCTGTGTCAACGGTCAAGGGCAGCCTGGACACTAGTCCTTTTGGCCGTAGCCGCAATGCCCTCAAGGTGATCCTTGATCTGGATGAGGACTTTGGCAAGATCAAGCTGCCCAACGAGATTGGCTGGCGATCGTTGCCCAAGATCATGGGCGGTGGTGGCCAGTAAAACGATAAATCAAGACGAAACAAATGACCGTTAAAATTAAAAGAAAAAAAAAAAAAGGGTCGAGTTATGATCAAGAAAGATGAAGGTTTGATGGAATCAACCGTTGGGTGGCCGCTCGGCTAATACGCTCTCAAAAACGGCCCACACCCGGGCTTCAATGTCCGGCTCATGGCCCGGATATGATTGCCGGACTAAGCCGAGGGAACCATGTCTTCAACACGGAACTAAAACCTGATAAGAAGGTCTTTTTTGGATTTTTCTTTTTTATTTCGAGCGAAAGACCAAAACAAAAGAAACGGGAATAAAGATGGAGGAGGGTTTTAAAAGATATAGAGAAATCTGATATCCGAGTCCCGGGCAGAGCGGGCGAGGGGGAGCGTCTGCTACTTTTGCATCAGACTCGGCGTTCTGGGGCATCTAAAGGGCATGATGGGAGCTGTTTTTTCCCTTTAAATTCCCTTTGTTTTTGTTTTTTCATGTTGGCTGTTTAGTGTCATGTTACTATAGCTTGTGTGCAGTTCTTTGTAGAAAATTAACAATTTCATGTGTTAATAAGATGGCTGTATCTCTTGGATAAGTGGTGATCATCAAGGAGCTTAGAACACCTTGAAGTCTGGGTAGTGCTATTCTAGACAAAGAATCAACTGCCTACAGGCGTCATGTTTCGTGCTCATCAAGTGACTGGGCACAGATAGATATTACGGTTGATAAGGCCTTACGCTTGAATACCTCGGGCTCGAAGAAAATGACTGTATATGCCCTGTATTTATGATAATACGTTGACTGCAACATCAAGACTGGATATTGAGAGCCGTATCAATTTTGGTATTGTTATTCTGGATACTACAGGAACTACGTGCTTTGACTTGATCAATCAAAACCTGGCGAAGTGAATCGTACTACTGACCAGGTCATAAGCCATATGTCTTATTAACAAGAACTTATATCTATCCTGGTATGCTAATTTGGCTAGTTATCTACGACAGACGTCTTCCTTCTTCTATCGACATTATGGTATGCATGTGGCTTGGTGCTCTGAGGTGGGTTTGCCAGAGACAAATATGTTAGATAACAGCTCTGGCATGCAGATGATAGAATTTATCGCTTTATGAATTAGTATTTGATTCTATTAGGTACATATTGTACCACCGAAACTAAAGTATGCCTGATGCGCCTGTTCAATGTGCGCTGTGGGAATCTCGAAAATACAATCCCCTTTTCCAACGCCAGCCCAATAACCAATAACTCCGTGTCTAAATAGAGACAAATTCATCGCATTCGTTAATATTTTGCTCGCCCGTTATCCCAAACACAATAAAATTATACAAGCTGAAGCGAACCTTGAACGGATACGAAATAGACAGAGAAGCGGTTAAAAGCAGCTAATAGTGGACGTTTGCTAACCGCTGGATCCAGCCTGCTTGTTGCTGAGGCACAAACTCGGGGACCTTCGCGTCAGGCTCACTCATCATGGACATCTTGAGCCATTCGACGTAGTCCTCGAAGCCTGTTGTGCTACCGGTGATGCAGACCTTCTTGACGCCTCTGACGCCCTCAAACATGCGCAGATTGCGGTATCCAACGCCGAGGAACATGGACTGGACTACATCAATGGTGAGCTCGTCAAGGCCGCTGTAGGCTTTGGTGACGGCATCGTCGTCGTAGGGAAGATCAACGTCGAGGCGGACCTGGGTGTGGAAGCGGCGGATGAGGGGTATGACAGAGGACTCCTTGACGGGGCTGTACCAGTTGCGGAGGCGAGGGAACGAGGTGAGAAGTGTGGGATGAGAGAGGAAGGTGTTGGAGCCATAGAGGAGATCTGTAGCCTCGTCGTGGATTTGGCGGTTTGTGCGGAGGAGAGAGGCGTAGACTTTTTGCTCGGGACAGGGACGGCCGCATCTTGTGTAGGGGGCTGTGAGGAGGAGTTGATCGTAGATTTCCAGGCGGATCTCGACGGGGAGGTCCATGAAGCCTGTTTGGTGATGTTGTTGTTGTTGGACAGCAGCAGCCATGATTGTTGTATCACCGGGTGGTGTAAGTTATAAGTGGTGTAGAAGTGGAGTCGAGTCGAATTGACTAGTGGGTGTTGGCGAGATCTTAAATCAAGTTGAAAAAGAGCTGCTAGACTGATGAATGACTAGTATATGCCTTTTGTTGGTTTAGATCGAATGGGTTGATGGTGGTGGTGATGATGATCTTGAGATGATGTCGATCTTGGTGTGTTGAGTCGAGTCGAGTGATAAGACTGATAAGACTTGTAGCTGGTTGGCGATGATATGAGACGACATTTCGAAACAGGGCGATGACTTGGTTCATATATATACAAGAAACAAAAAGGTGAGTCAAGAGGTTTGACCTTGAATTGGACATGGACGTGGCCGAAAGACGGACACGCCCTCCCCGAATAAACTGACACTGACCTTACGAGGCACCTCAGAATTGATTGCAGGGATCAGGGGAGTTGGACCAGGGATCGGGACGGGACGGTACATACATGACCATGATCATGATACGTACAATCGAACAAGCTTTGAGCCACACGAGCCGCTTTATTTTTTTTAGCAATGACATTTTCAAGGGGTACAGAGCCAAGCAATTGGCCCGTCTGGATGGCTGCATACATATGTACATACACACCTGGCATTCGTCAGCGGGCACTGATATTGACCGAAAGATGCAATGTTACTTTTTCGAGATTTGATAAGAGGTTTCACGACATCATACATGTTGTACTGTACTGGCACACAGTCTGCTGGCTGTATTGACATACTTTCAGCTAGCCTTTGACCATCCACCTCTGCGTAAGTGTCTAGAGTGTGAAGGTCAGATAAGCTGACTCGCTGTGGCTTTTGCTCTTCTGAGCTGAATTAACAAAACAGCATAAGCGAGCGCAGATCAATCAATACAACATTTAATAGAATGCACTAAGCCGAGACACAATCACAATGGGGTGTGTAGAGGCTGAGATAATGGCAGCAGTACAGGATCAAGGATGCCGAATGCCGGGCGCCTCAAGGGAATAGAACGGATATTCTGATATGCACCATCTATCGGTGACCCAGCCACAAATAGATATCAATATCCAGATGCTGCTACTTGCTACTGTACAACGATTTTCATGAGCTGAGCATAACGTGACAAGTACCGTCCCGGTGCCGAGCGAAGCCCCGTCCCGGAACGGCCGTTGGGGATCCACAGTTACAGGGCCAGACAAGGCCCCTTTCTCTACGGTCTAGACTTTTAATTGTTAGTGATAACGACAGATGAATGTGTCTTGATGCTCAAATGAATAAATTGCAAGTGAACTATTATGATTTTGGTACGATACCTAGTTATAAACGGTGAGGTTTATCATGGCACGTCACTTGACGATAAATACGGTCAGCCGCATGATGGAGGCTCAACGCCGTGTCGTATAAACCCAAGCTATCCTGCCTCTATTCCCAGTTCCTCTCTACCCCTGCGAGATCCATTGTTTGATGTTTTCCTGTCAGAATAAGCCGACCTGAGGTGGGTTTCCAGACCATCACGGGCATGGCTCGGAAATAGCATGGCATCTCATGCAGCCACACCAAAGATAATGCAAGCACCCGGCGTCACAACTTATAAAAAGAACTCCCATCTATTTTCAACGGGAACAAACAAGAGCCCACTTCGGATCCGAAGCATGTATCAAAAACAAGAAAATAATCCGCAACTTCCAATGAATATACAATCATCCTTCGCCCGGCCTCTTCCGATTCTTCTATCAGGGGGCTCCACATTTTGAGCCTTGTTATCCTGGCATGTTTCGTCGTTCCTGGCGTGATCTGTGTTCGATTTGCGGCTCTGGTGCATTTGTACACCGCTTGCTACCGAGACAAGGGGTTCAAGGTGAGCAATTTGGACAAAGTGTTCTAGAAAACAAGGCCAAGGGGGCGTATGCAATCCCAATAATCAAGGTGAAGGTATCCACACGTCAAGAGTCAAGGCGTCTTCGGGCAATTCCCGTCTATGTACTATACCTACAGCATCTTGGTCTACCTTGTGCTAAGCTCCTTGATTGTAATTATTCTAGAAGCTTTTACTGTTCCTGTCGTTTTGGCTTCTGTTGATCGAAATGACAAGCTGCTCGGGTTAGTTCCGTACGGTTGGTTTGACTTCAGCTCAAGAAGCTTGGTCTATTATGGAGTATCAACATCTTTCAAGATTCTTCGTTGTCTTGCATTCCTATTCTCTCCGATCTGATTCATCTTGATCAATTCATGATTGCAACATTTAATATTTTTCTTATCATGATGATGCCTTGATTCCATAACCGATCTGATTGGCCCATGCAGCCACACTCGGCACATGATCAGCCACATGCTGCACGCACTCTCAGGCCCCGTTAGAAAATACGTACCGATATGGCGTCAGAACACATGAGCGCCTACCTTAGTACTCTCCTCCCTTCTTCGTCACACGATCTTTCCCGAGTAACATCATCAAGCAAAAAAACTGACCTCGTTTCTCTCGTTTCTCTCGTTTCTCTCTGCTTTTAGGATATAAATATTGGCGCTTCATAATCAGTTCAGCCAAGATAATAGCGACGATATACCCTGACTATGGCGTTCGGATTCCTCGACTTCCTTTCAGGCCTCTTTGGTTGGGTCTATTTCTTTGCTTGGAGCGCTTCTTTCTATCCTCAGCCCTTGCTCAACTGGAGTCGTCGCTCCACCAGCGGCACTACTGTCGATTTCCCCTTTATCAACGTGCTCGGTGAGTCTCACTCTATCTGGACCCCCCTGTGAGATGGCATGGCACGGCATGGCATGACATGATTGTCAGAACATACGCCCCCCAGCCAGCGGCTCTTTGAACCTGTCGCCCCGGTGCCCTGGATCCGATTACAGCCACCTCCATGATCCCAGTTGGCTACTTGTCAAGGGTTCATCTTCGTGGCCTTCATCGCTGACCATGACATTCGTCTGCAACAGGCTTTGCGGCGTATTTTAGCTCCAACGTAGCGTTCTACTATTCGCCAGAGATTCGTGCCCAGTATGCTGCTCGGCACAAGGGTCTTGAGTCTACCGTACAGTTCAACGACATTACTTTTGCTCTTCACGCTTTGATTCTATCCACCATCACGACCTCTCAGTACCTCTTTTCCTCCTTGTGGGGATTTGCCCCGAATTCTGGAAACCGCCCCAGCCGCTTCATCCTCGGGGTAGCCGCTGGGTGTATTGCTGGGGTCTTGTCTACGTGTATCATTGTTTCTGCTTCACCTGGAAACGATGCTGTTTACGACTGGGTCGCTCTCGACATTGTCTACGCCGTTGGCTATGTCAAGCTCATTGTCACCCTACTCAAGTATACGCCCCAGATCGTGGCCAACTACAGGAACCAAAGCACCGAAGGCTGGAGCATCTCCCAGATCCTGCTTGATGTGACTGGTGGTGTCCTCAGCGTCAGCCAGCAGGCTATCGACAGCTACCAGCAACATGACTGGAGCGGTATCACTGGAAATCCTGTCAAGTTTGCTCTCGGCAACATCAGCATGATCTACGACTCTATCTTCATCATCCAACACTATGTCTTATATCGCGAATCTGAGAAGCCCAAGTCTCGCGAGAACGAGAGCTTGCTGCAGGACGAGGAGCGAAGGGTGGAGCGAAGCGAGTGATTTGGTCTTTTCAGCTTCAATACATTGCAACCACGTACAGAGATGACCGAGGCGTGCATGGCCATGTCCATCGGCGGTATCATAATTTCAGCGTTGGATACCCCTTGTCTAATGGTCTATACTACATCAGAGCATGAGCCTTAAAGGCGCGTATATACTTGTACTTGAACTTGGATAGCGACATAGTCAAACATACAGCAGATAGAACAGTCGATAGTAAACATGCATTAGGGTGGCTTCGTATAAACAGCTGGAAAAGATTCAGCTTGCGCACCCTGCATTAGCTTCTTCACAGCCAGCGCGACGGCATATGACCTACAGACCAATAACGACACTCATCCCACCTTCTTCAAGTAAGTCTACCGCTGTTATCCCGTCTCCTGGATGACGATCTCAAATCAGGTAACTAACGTAGCGGTCTTGGAGATTTCCGAGGCTAGCTGAGGGGTGGTAAGTAAGTCTATGGCTGAATTAGGAAAATACCTAGATCTGACAGGAGCTGAGCTTGCATCGAAGGCCTCATATTGGCATGCAATGTCGTATATGTAGATTCATTCAGCATAGCAACATTGTCAACTGGCTGAGCAGCCTTTTACTACAAGCCTTTCCATCAACTCATACACCCCATTCTAGGGTATATTGTAAAAGACTTCCCATGTAATGATAGATCGTATTGTTTTCTTGCCTAACTGGCATATAACATCCAGCCGGTACTAGCACAGAACATCAGTACGATTGATACCTAAGGAAACGCAATACTAGCGACGCGAATAAGAATCGAGAGTCACTTCAGATATAAAACATAGCCATTTTAACTGCATGCATTAGTAAACGTTCTCTTATTACACTGGCTGTTTAGATATTATCCGCGCAAGTACTTACTTATCTCATGTTATAAATCCATCGTCGTGCTTTCCTCACCGAGAAGCGGGAGCAACCGACGGGACGACCCCACAACCTTATATATAAATAAAACAACAGAAAGATGTCGACTAAGCCACAAAAAGATATCGCGACAAGATGCAAATAAATGATTATCGCAAATGGCTCGGCAAAAAGGCCAAAAAGATCGACAACGGCAGGATTCGAACCTACGCGTGCGAACACAATGCCTATGATGTCTCCGAAGAGATAGCAGGGCATCGCCTTAACCACTCGGCCACGTTGTCTGAGCACGTAATCGCTTTGTTGAAGGATAAAAGAACAATGCTAGTATATAAAGACTATGCCGTCCTTACATCTTGACTGTTCTCCTGCAAGTCCTTTCTTACAGACAAACTGCTTACTAAGTGACATAGCAATCCTTTCAAGGACCTTATGCTCAATACTTCCCACTCAATCAAACATCTTGCTTGTAAGTGCGAGAGCATTATTAACCCAAAGCCGAGATATTTCAAGTACCTTAGGTAGCTAAACTGATAAACGTACATCCAAGTATTTTGGAGATGTAGACAATCGCATATTTTATTCTCTCCTCTGTTTGATTAAATATGATTTTTACTGCTAACATAGAGTTATAGTTTGCATGTTAACGTTTGCCTCAGAAAGAGCACAGAAACCTGTCGACAAACTACAACAATCGAGACACATAATACCAGCATGAAGAATACTTACTCACCCAAGAGCATTGCACAATAAGCCGGCCAAATCTATCCCTTTTCCATTTATTTACACATCTAATCTATGCTATATTACTAGTACAGTCGTTTTCCACTAGTTTTACAATGTTCATTTTAATACAAAGTTGATCGTTTTACCTCCCCTCACGGGAATGGCCCTTGTGGCTGCTCGTAGATTATACGGCCCCTCGGAGAACCGCGCAGCACCCTCCTCAGTATTTAGGATCTCCTTGACCATCCAGTCTCGCAGCGCATCACCTGATAACTCGGCTGGAGGCGGCGGGATGTTGACTACACCACGCACCTTGCCGTTGACCTGGACGGCGCAGGGCTGTATGCGTGGACGGACGAGCTCGGCGAGGGAGTGATCTGCGACAGGGAAGCTGGTGGATAAGAAGACTGAATCGATAGAAGGGTCAAGGAGAGCATAGCATTCTTCGGCAAATGCGGGTGTGATGGGCGCCATCATGGAGATGATCGCCTGGGCGGCTTCGCGCTTGATGATAGGGTTGGCGGTGGCATTGTCGATAAGCGTGTTTGTGAGAATCATGAGGTCTGACACCAAGGTGTTGAGGGAGTAAACCTCATCATAAGACGCCGTAACAGAGGTAATGGTACGCTGGAGTTCTCGCCAAATGGTTGCCTCAGCATCCCATTGTGCAAGCTCCTTTGCAGACAAGGAACCAAGACGCTCATGTTTAGCACAGAGATAGTCCCTAGCAGAAGTTGTATTGGAAGCAGGCTCTGCAGCAATGGTAGTGATCTGGTCGTGCAGCCGCTGCAGCCAACGAGTGACGCCAGAAATCTTGGCTTCGTCCCAGTTAAGTACATCAGCAACAGGAGCCTGGAAGAGCATGTGCGCGCGTGTAGCGTCAGCACCGTACCGGGAGATGAACTCTGAAGGGTCAACTCCGTTATACTTGGATTTGGACATTTTCTCAAAGGAGATGTTAGCCGGCTTGCCGGATGAGACAACCTTGGGCTGGTTCGGATCCGTGAGGTCAACCTCGTCAGGCTTAAGGAAGCGACCGTTGTCGGGGTCAATAAATGTCTTGCCGTGAACCATTCCTTGAGTAATGAGGCGCTTGAATGGCTCGGCAGACTTGGCAGTCTCTTCAGAGTATTGAGGGAGTAGAGGTGTCGACGCCAAGAATTTATATATGAAGCGGGCGTAGAGCAGATGAAGAATGGCGTGCTCAATACCACCGATATACGTATCAACAGGAAGAGTCTTGCCTGCTTCAGGGGAGAATGGCTCCTTTTCGTTGTGAGGATCAACGAAGCGGGCATAGTACCAACTCGAGTCGACAAAGGTATCCATGGTATCTGTATCTCTTCGTGCAGCACCCTTGCACTTGGGACACGTAGTATTGACAAACTCGGGTGATGATTCAAGAGGACTTCCATTGGGTGTCTCTGCCCAATTCACATCGGGAAGCTTCACGGGGAGCTGGTCGTCTGGTACGGGCACTGGACCACACGAGTCGCAGTGAATTATGGGAATGGGAGTGCCCCAGTACCGCTGTCGACTGATCAACCAGTCTCGTAGACGCCACTTCTCAATGGTTTTGGCAAGGTCGGCTAATTCAAGCATCTTGACAATTTCTTCTCCAGCAACAGTTGAATGTTTGCCCTTGAAGGAGCCACTATGCTCTGTCATGATTCCATGCTCGACAAAAGGCTCGTTCTTCATCGCTGTTGTTGACTCATCCTCAGAGGCGGAGAGAACATGACGAACAGGTGTATCATAATGATGCTCCTTCCAGAAGGCATGATCTCGCAGATCATGACCAGGAACACCCATGACAGCACCCTCACCATAGTCGCCCAAAACATACGGCGCGACGTAAACAGGTAATGAGACTTTAGTGGCATCCGGTGTGTGCTCGTGGTAGGCGAGCGGGTTGATAGCTCGCAAATGAGGCAGCAGATAGCCAACCTTGGAGTCTGCAGGAAGACCAGGAATGGTATCGAGGAAGGCCTGAAGTTCAGGGTCTGATGCTGCCAGCTGCGCTATGATAGGGTGACTGGCAGCAAGAGCCACATACTGGACGCCGAATAGGGTGTCGGGTCGAGTAGTAAAGACTTCGATAGCAGCATGAATATCATGCCCCATAGCAAGAACGGGGAACTTGACAGAAGCGCCGGTCGATTTACCCAGCCAGTTCTTTTGCTGAGCCAGAACTCTTTCGGGCCATGCATTCTCCTTGGCAAGCGCTTCAAGCTCTTCAAGAAGCGCCTCACGGAACTCGGAGATGCGGAAGAACCATTGCTTGAGCTTGCGCTTCTCGACCTTGACGCCGGATCTCCACGAGCAGCCATTGGCATCGACCTGCTCGTTCGCAAGGACAGTTTTGTCAACAGGGTCCCAGTTGACCTCGGCTTCGGCCTGGTAGGCAAGACCTCGTTCGTGCAGCATGAGGAAGAGCTTCTGGGTGTGCTTGTAAAAGCCAGGGTCGCAGGTTGATAGCTCCTGGAACGGGTATTAGCGCAAGACATCATTGTACGTCGTCAAAGAACGTACACGATCCCAATCCCAGCTTCCGTTCATGAGCTCCAGTTGCTCCTTCATCTTGGCCATGTTACTTGTTGTCCATTTCTCTGGAGCAACTCCTCGCTCAATGGCAGCATTCTCTGCAGGAAGACCAAAAGCATCCCAACCCATTGGCAGCATTACTTTGTCGCCTTTCAATGTTCGGTATCGAGCGACCACGTCTGCAATGGCGTATACTCTCAAGTGGCCTAGATGGAGGGTCCCTGAGGGATACGGGAACATGGGTAGCACATAGTGGTTGTTCTGGCCATCTGACAAATTCCCAGAGGTTTTCCCGGATTGTTCAGCCTTCTTCCACTTCTTGCGCCACTTTTCGTCTATAGAGGTAAGGTCGATAGCATAACATCGTCGTGAGAGCGTGCTGAGAGTCGTAGTCTTGGTATGGGCGATTATCGGCCGTCGGATCGAGTTGGAGATGGAGAGGCTAGACAAAGTGCGCCGAGCTGCAGCGCAGCTCATGAGCCTTTGATGCAGCAGTGGCATTGACGCGTCTGCATGATATGATGCTCAATCGCATCAATTGGTGCAAGATGAATGGGCAGTGAGGTTTGGTTTGGAGGAAGATATATGATGCTCTTCTCTAGCACGCGATAGCATATTGATGAGAGGCTGAAAATTAGAGCTCGGGCCATCGGTACTTTGATGGCAGTACCCTCAACGCCCAATAGGGCCCTGCATAATACCTGACCCCAGGTACCGTTACCGTCTATGCGTCATAACGTTCAGTGCGGCCTTACCGAGACCGGCCGCTGAAGGCTGCTAACACTTTGAGTGACCCCGCTATCGCTATCATGGATGCCCCGCCACAAAACTCATCCCCCTCGACCAAGAGAGATTCCGACGTCTTGTCTCGCCCCTGGACCTATTCCGAGTTATCTCCTTGTTTTGAGACAATCTCCTAGAGCTAATCTTGACGGTTCTAGATCAATAAGAGAAGGCTACAAGCTAGCCCGGAGCTTACTTCTCCGATCCCGCGTACCTTTTCCTCCTCTTCACCTTTCTTCACCTTGACGAATCGACAACTCCAAAACCACCCGACGATATCCGGCCAACCTGAGACCTACACCTACATATACATTAAACCTTCACGAATAAACAAGACAGAAGCCTCGATAACAGCACTTCTCCCCGTCCATCGCTATGGACAAAATCACCGATCGCATCGCCGCTCTGCCGGCTGATGGCACCTACTTCTCTCTCGAGTTCTTCCCTCCCAAGACCGCAATGGGCTTTTCCAACCTACGAGACCGTCTTCACCGAATGGAACGAGCCCTTCGGCCTCTCTTTGTAAACGTTACTTGGGGTGCTGGCGGAAGTACTGCTCAAAAGTCTCTCGAGCTGGCTGAGCTGTGTCAGAGGGAAGTGGGACTTACAACCTGTCTACACTTGACGTGCACCAACATGAGTAAGAAGTTGATTGATGAGGCGCTCGCGGATGCAAAAGCACTGGGCATCAGGAACATTCTGGCTCTGCGAGGCGACCCCCCGCGAAGAGAAGAGTATCGAGACCCTGAAGACTCAGAGGACGATGGTGGGCAGGACTTCAACTGGGCCGTCGACTTGGTCAAATATATCCGCAAGACTCAAGGCGACTATTTCTGTATTGGTGTTGCAGCATACCCAGAAGGACACGCAGAGGAGAGCCACCCTTTGGGACAGAGCGTAGAGCATGATCTTCCTTACCTTGTGCAAAAGGTTCAGGCTGGTGCCGACTTTATCCAAACCCAACTCTTCTTCGATATTGAAGCATACGAACACTTCGAAACCACTCTGCGAGAACACCCGAGCGGCGCCTTCAAAACCCTTCCCATCATTCCTGGACTCATGCCAATCCAGAGCTACCAAATGATCAAGCGAACGACCAAGCTTAGCCACGCCAAGATTCCTCAAGATATCCTCTCGCGCCTCGATGCCGTCAAAGGTGACGATGAGCGGGTCAAGATGGTCGGTGTGGACATTGTTAGCGAGTTGATAGACAAGATCAAGGATATCAAGTCCAAGACGCCAGGTCCCAAGGGCTTCCACTTCTACACACTCAACCTCGAGAAGGCTGTGTCCTACATCCTGGAGCGGGCAGATCTCATTCCTGAACTTCCTGAGGATGAAGAGGCTGTCGCACCTGACGACCTTCCCATTCCCTCACTGCAGATCAATGGTGGTCTCAACATGCGCTCCAGTAGCCACTCTCGCTCTCGACAATCGAGAAGACACTCGTCGGTTGGCTCAGATCCTCACAACCGTGTCATTGTTGGTGATAGGCCAGCTGTACACCCTGAGTGGGAGGCTACTGGCCAGGAAGCCGGCGTGCGTGCCGAGGCCGTCAACACACGCGCAAACACGCTGGCCATCTCGGAGGGCGAAGGCGTTCTGGGCCGTGAGGCGACATGGGATGACTTCCCCAACGGCCGTTTCGGTGACGCTCGCTCACCTGCATACGGTGAGATTGACGGCTACGGCGTGAGCCTCCACGTGTCCGTCACTCAAGCCACTAAGCTCTGGGGCAACCCTAAGACGCGGGAGGACATCAACGACCTGTTCGTCAAGCACATCCAGGGTGAGCTACCGGCCATTCCCTGGAGTGAGGAGGAGCTTCTGGCCGAGAGTTCAACAATTCAGCCACATCTCCTGCAGCTCAACCGTAAGGGCTGGTGGACCGTCGCCTCGCAACCCGCCGTCAACGGTCTGCGGTCTAGTGACGACACTTTCGGATGGGGTCCGCCCAACGGCTTCGTCTTCCAGAAGTCTTTTGTCGAATTCTTCATCCCCGCAAACGAGTGGCAGACTCTCAAGGACAAACTCACATCTCCGGAGCTTCGAGACTCTGTGTGCTTCTACGCCAGCAATTCTCGCGGTGACTACGTCTCATCAGATGGCAGCGATCACGTGAACGGGACGGCGGCGTCGTCGGCCGGCACGAACCCGAGCACAAACGCCGTAACGTGGGGCGTGTTCCCGGGCAAGGAGATCATTACGCCAACGATTATTGAGGAGGTCAGTTTCCGAGCTTGGTGCGAGGAGGCTTTTGGTATCTGGGGCGAGTGGGCCAAGGTGTACGGCCGGGGTTCTGAGAGCGAGAAGCTCCTGAGTGGCATCAAGGACGAGTACTGGCTGGTTAATCTGATCCATCATGATTTCGTGGACAAGGATGCTTTGTGGCAGGTCCTGTCAAGTTGAGCGAGGTGTTTTTGGTGCGTTGGGGTGTATATAGTCAGAGAAAAAAGTCAACGCAATAATACGAATGTTTATAGCTTAAGGATCGAGTGAAGTCGATTATTAATGGGCAGCATCACATTCGCATTAGTAGACCAACCATAAACCCACAACCTTTATTATTGGTGAGTATATCATCTAGCTACCTACGTAGTAGTTCTCATACACGCCCCGTAACTTTTAATGCCCCTGTTTTCCTTTCCAGACATATAGGCGGAAGATACCATGACCCTCTCGCATGGTAAAAACATCTCGAAATGCGCACTTGAGGATCTCGCATAGATCCTGGTATATGAACCGTGCCGTGAAAGAATCAATCAGACGTGAAAAAGAATCAGAGATGCCTCATAAAAAGAAAACCAAAGAATTGTGCCCTTGGACTGGGGCATGTGCGATAGGGAAAGCGGACAAGTGATGATGATCCGCAGATATAAATGGGCATCAATGACGCTGTGATGCCAAAAGCGAAAAGCGCAAAGTCGATATAGCCATGGTCGCTGACAAGAAAAATTCGTTATGTATCGGGTGCGTTGTATTATACACTGAACAGTGAGCCGCCGACTATGTATGATGCAGCTGCTCAAAGCAGACACAGGAGACTTTGAGGTCAAGGGCTTTAGATCTCTCCATCACCCCAGTCCATGTAGGCAGAATCCTCAGGAGGTGGAGCAAGGAAGCTGGTGTTAGAGCCGGGGCCAAACGTGTCAAACGGAGGTGCCGTAGAGTGCATCATGCCCATACCAGAAGGAGGACCGGCAAGCATGCCAGACGGCTGAACTCTGGGCTTGACATCGCCAAAGATGGACGTAGGAGGCACGGCGGTAGACTGAGGAACAGTCACAGGACCACTAGGAGTAGGGGTAGGCGCATCCTCAGTAGGCGACTCGCTATCCTGGAACTGCGCGGACGCGTCGGCGATGGTAGCGGCGGCTCTGCGCGCAGCTGAGCGAGATGGGGTCGTTCCGCGAGGGGGAGCGCGGGTTGTCTTGACCTTCTTAGAGGGCGTGTGGTCCATGTCGTCAAAGTTGAGGGACTCATTGTCGTCCTCATCCTCGGACAAGGAGCGCTTGATGGGGCTCACGATAGGGGGAGCGGCCTTGCGCTTTGAGCCCTTGCCAGAGCGGCTCCCAGGCTGGCTACGAGCAGGAGTCGGCTTGGAGGGAGTTCCTGGACCAGCAGGACCAGCACCGGTACCAACGTTGATGGCGCTGAGGACATCACCACCGTTGTTAGCGACATTTCGAAGAGCCTCAGCGTCCTTCTTGATAGTACGGAACTGGAACTGGATGCCGTCTGCGGTAGACTGTCCAAAGTATTTGGCAATGTCTAAACAGTGAGAAGAGTTAGCAAGTGCTTATATGAATGAGGGAAAGATGGTAGTGTTTTGAGACAAGGTCATGATATCCATGCAAAGGGAGTCGTACTGTTCTTGTCAATAGCTGCCTGAGTAGAAGGCAGGGCGTTCTCATCGGTGGTCAAATCCTTGATATCCAGGCCTTGTTCACGCGCATCGTTGATGATCTGGACTGTGGCACGGACTTTGCGGAAGCGATGGTTCAAGGCATGATCAGTCATGTCAGAGCCGTAGCAGGCGGCAATTTCTGGGGAGAGAGAGAAAGAGTCAATCTTCCATACTCTTCCAGACTAGACGTTACGTGAAGGATAGATGACCCTCTTGATGCGGTAGGGGACGGAAACAAAGTGTAGATGGGAGGTCAAGATAAACAAAAAGAGACTTCTGGTCCTTACCCTTGTAGTTCCACTTGACCTCTGGATGAGCGGCCACGATGGCGCGAACCATACGGGCCTGAGCCTCGTAGGTTTTGTAGTTTGCTTTGGCGTTTGAGGGAGCCATGGTATCTCGAGTGAGTCTTGTCTAAGGATCGAGTTAGTGATGGTCTCGAGATGATACTGTCTCAGGGTTAAAGGAGAGCAAGAAAAAAAAAGGGATGAGGGTTAATGTCAAGATCGAAGAGGAGAGAGGAAGATGATCTTGTCAGGAGTGATGGGCTAAAGAGATGGGATGAGGAGGGTTTGAAGAAAACAAACTGACCTTGACTAAATCAACAAACGGCGTGGCTTCGTTAAAGATGCGTGATATTATGCGCGAACAGCTTTACCGTTGGTGATGATCGAAAGAAAGATGCGCTCAAGAGAAAAGGAAATGCGATGCAATGCGATGCGATGTCGCAGAGGTGAGATGGAAGAATGCGAAACTGAAGTGCAGTAATAAAAAGGAGAAGGAAAGGTAATGACGCAATAGAAGATGGAAAAGAAACCTGTGACTCGAAGAAAAGGCGAGCGCGAGGTGAATAAAATGCGGTGGAGTAGCTCGCAAGGACGAGTTGCGATGTGCGCAATGTGAATGTGAAGGAGTTGAAGGGAAGACAGAAGAAAGAGTGAAGGGAGATGTATATGGGTCAGAGTTGACAGTGATTCACTGTCAAAGAATCGAGAGCCCTAAAGAATTAAACAGACGAAGAATGTGATGCTCGCTTTGATGAATGCCGCGACTATGTTCGCGCAGGATGGATAGTAGTTGTGGGTGAAACGGGAGCTGTGATGTGAGGTTAGTTGCTGGGCGACCAGATGAGCAAAGGCAAATAGGTACGTACCGAACCACAATCCCATGGGAGGTCTCGAAAATAGGGGACCTAGAATATGAGGCTCTTTTTTTGCTTTTGAATAGAAAGTCCTTGAGGGACAATCTGATGAAACAATGTGTTTATTTGCTTGCCTGTTAGAGATTGTGTTTATTGGCTCCTGTGTTTGGCGTCCAGATAGGAACAATAGTAGATTGAATCATGCCAGTGCAACGACAGTAATACGCCAGGTGCATACAGACAACTGGCGAAGTCAACCTGAACAGTAATGAAAGAAAATTGATGAGTCCTTGAGGCGACGACAGAAGTTGGGGGCCTGGTGCTATTTGGTTGAGGTCTTGAATAGTGAAGTTTAGATAGTGCGAGACTTGAATACCCAACAGCACTTCAGGCTCATCTGCGACAGCAAAATATTAATCAAAGCAAAAGGTGGAAAGTGAGGCAAGATATTTCATTTTATAATTATGTTCTATATTCTATTTCATATGTGATAGTGTAGATGTGCATCCAGCTGCTCGATATGTTCTCTCCAAACCTCACATGTACCCCGCTAACAGATCCTAACGGTGGTTCCATGGATGTATGTAACTGTAGCTGATGGTGGTGAGACTCTACCGTGTGCCTGTTTCAGATACAAGCCAAGGCCCAAAAGAGCCAGGATCTGATCCAAGGCCAAGACCCGGCAATCGCTCAAGGATTGCGGTTGCGTAATTTGTGGGGAGCTTGACCTTTTAAGAGAAGAGTCAATAAAGAATTGCAGTCTCTTCTCAGTCCAGGCTCATTTATAACCCCAGACTCACCCACTCGACTCGGCTCCTGTTCCTCAGAGCTGGTCTTGACATCCCCTCCTCTACTTCATGCCCTCGTTGTTCTTGTTCCATCTCTTCAGCAACTCATCCTATAGCAGGTCCCTTGGGATCAAATCGGCGTGGCAAGACCCAGCATCACCGTCATTAAATCATTTATATAATCCGTGGTTGAGACGGCTTACTTGGCCTCCTCACTACCAACAAATGGAGCTGGTCGTCGCGTAGGTGTGAGGCTCCGGCTGTGGCTTCGAGTCATTGCTTTAGATGCCTCCCACTCCACCATAGGATGCTCCTTGATCTGCTCCGGCTCCTCTTGACTACCACCATTGTACAGCAGGTACTGGAAACCGAGGAAGAAGTCACACGATGCCTGGAACATACCCGAAACCTTGAACGACCAGGGGATTTCTGACTTGGACGTGAAGAACCAGAACAGCTTCATGGTATCTCCACCAATCCAAGCAGCCAATACCGACAATCGCAGTCCTTTGGATGACTTGGTCCGCATGTTGATAAGGATCTGAGGGATCGGGAGAGTCGCTTCCACACCGAGTCCAATGCATCCGATAGCGTTCGCATACACGGCGTAGAGTCCAGGCATCTGGGAAAGGAGAAGCTCCAGCACAAGGAGACCAGCAGCAAAGTACATGATAGCATGCCAGTATCTGCGTTGATATTAGCCCAGAGCCAAGCATGTACCGTTAGGATCACGACACCTACCGTCGTGGAGACCGCCATTGCCAAAAGTTATAGGGGCGCTGGAAACCGATCAAATTATCTTCGGTGCCGGCAAAGGGAAGACCGGCTTCGCCGCCCTTGGAAGGTGGGGGTGGTCGATAGTCGAGCGCAACTTTGAGCAGGGCGATTTGGACGATAACCATGAGCAGGGATTGAATGAGCAGGCTCGTATCGTATTGGGCTTGAGGCCAGTAAAAGATTCTGCAAGCCGGGTAGCGCGGGTCAGCCATTGTTCACACCGATCACGTTGAGCGAGGAGAAATCGAACCTCAGGAAAGACGCGACAAGCATAATCAGAGGAATATCGAGAGAGAAGCCTGCGCTGGTCTTGTTTCGGTACATGGAGATGATCTGATCGCTATACGAGAGGATGGGCGACATGACGATGAAGAATGGCGCCACCCAGGCCGTAAGCTCCATTATCCATCCCCCGAAGCTCTGATCCATTTTGATGTTGTTTTATCGAAGCGAAAGAGGACGAGTCGAGGACGATTAGACGACGTTATCGTTGGTAAGGAGTCGACGCGGTCGAGGTCAAGAGGGAGGGAGATAAGGGCTGTATTGATGACGACACCTTCATTCGCACGGGAAGATGTAAGTAATAGCACAAGGTAGCTAGCCAATCGATCGAGGATGAAGAGATGCGAACAACCAAGAGGCAAGGTCGAGAGAGGATAAGGAGAGTCTCGATGTAAGAATCAAAATTCCGAATTCAAGTCAGCGAGGCGTTGAGGACCATAGGTAAGTACCTAGGCTAGACAGGAGCAAGGATAAAGGGAGAGAGGCCGAATACACCAGCCAATCACGACAGCCTCGTTGGCTTAGGCAATTTGTAGTTCAGCATTCTAGAAGATCTCTTAGCCAATTAACAGCAGCCTTGTGGAGTTCGGACACCCCGTTCCCGCTAAGGGTTCAGTGGCCAGAAGCTTGAGTTCAGAGGCTCAGGCTCTGAGCCAAGCCCCTTTCTCTTCCATGGTCCGCTGCGACCGGCAGTTCAACTCAGAAGCAGTCCAATAAGAAACTACCAAAACAAGCATGGATTCCACCACCTGGTATCAGTTCCATTCCAGGACAGATGCTCAAACCGGATTGGTTACTTCGTGTAGACCCAAGTTGCACGCGTTCAACCATTCGAGTTCTTTCATTTTACGCGATGGGTCGGTTTTATCAACTTGTAGCTCTATGAGTCTGTTGTTATCTCTCTACCTACTCAGCTACTGAGTCCTCTGCATAGGCCACCCTCGCAGCACCAGCAGCGTGTTAGATCGTCAATAGAAAGTGAAAAGAAATTACGACGGAGTAGATAACGATCACCCTCGTATACGCAAGAGCTATCCTTGTCACGCATTGGTATAAACAGGCAGGGAAATATTATCTATATATAGGTAAACCTGGTCAGCTCATTACACACGTGACACTTTACCTTTTTGGGAACATCGTTATTTGGCGATCTGGAAAGAATGAACTATGCATAGGCAGGGCTAGAAGAAATGAATGTGTCTCTCAAGGCCATCGATGGTCATGTGCAGGTTTAATACATCAGCATTGATGTAAACCGGGCGTTGGCTTGGAAGATTACCGCAACGGGTTAACCAAGCCAGAGGAGAGCAGGTGAAAGCTAAGAAAGTCAATGTCATTATGGCCGGCTGTTCACTGCAACGCGGGCGCAGAACTGGGCCCTGGGCTCAAGAATATCGGTCAATCTATCTTTCTGTAGCAGTTTCGTCAGAGCTTGATCGAGTGGAAGCATCATGGCTATAGAGGAAGATATTTATGTCCTCGTCATCTGGAGGACCCTATTGAGTCGGTACACAACCCTTGGGATAGAGAACCATAGATGTATCCAAAATTCTATTTTTAATTCCATCAACTCCGCGCAATGTGTCTAGCTCATGACTTCTATGGCTTGATCAAGATTATGATAACACCAATTCCAAACTTTTACTCCTTCTTACGCTGAAATGGCTTCTTGATATAATCCACCAACTTGCCCAATCTACCGAATATGGTCCCAAAGCCAAAGCTCCAGCCCCGAACGCGGACTGTGTAGATAAAGAAGTATACAAGCATCCAGTTAGACACGCAGAATGCAAGGAAAATTCCAAAATCTGTGAAAATCGTTAGCATGTTGCAGAAAATGAGTCGGGTTAAGAACGGCTTACCTCTCCATTTGTCGCTCGCAGAAATGTTGAGTGACGCCAGGAAATCGTTGCCAGAAGACATTGGACAGAACTCGCAGGCGCTGGTAGCATCAGGGTTGACGAGATATCCCGCAGCGGACTCTGCAAATGCTCCAGCATATTCTTGACACGTTTGGTTTGGAGGAGCATCGAACTTGGCTGTCTCTTGGGACGAACACTCAATCGGGGTGCCATCAAGAGTTGCCGCCAGGATACCTCCGATCCAGTATGTAGAAGGGTTCACATAGTACATCCAGTATTTCCAAAAGGCGGGAAGCGAGGCGTAAGGTCGAACGACTCCGTTGAACAAACCGAACATGACGAAGAAGAAGGGCAAGACCTGATCCGTGTTAGTATTGCGATGACATCAGAAGTAAGACTAAGCGGAACTTACGTTGGAGATGACGGTAAAGCTGGGTGCGAATGCGCAAATCCACTGACCCCAGCTGGTCATGAAGAGAAACATGAGAAGAGTCATCAAGAAAGTATACCCTGATGCGGAGCTCTCAGTTGGGAGTCCAGTTGGCCAGTACCACAGCACAAAGTACAACACCGCCGATACCACAGCGGCTGGAATGTCAGCAAGAATGTTGGCTGTGCAGAAAGCAAACCAGCCATAGATACGAGAAGGGTATTCTCGAGCCTGCCAAAGAGACATATTTTGGTAGAACTTTGGTACGACACCGTTAACGATGGTAGCGGGAATCGTGACAATGAGAAAGCAGGTGAACATGCGATTTTGCATATCCTGCATCGTGTTTCCGAGTTTCCAGAAAGTGAAGCCGTTGAAGATACCCATGATGACTGCAACAAACAGCTTACCATAGATGTACGAAGGATCGCGCCAGTGCTGCCTGAACATACGCTTGGTAAGCTCGACAGACTGAATCATCGTTGACGCGGCAAATTCGGCGTGCTCCTCATTCTCGGATGTTGCTCCTTCTGTGGCAGAACTTCTAACTCTCTTGAGACCGTCAATTTCTTCAAGAACCCGCTGAGCCTCTTCGCTATCGGCCCATTCTTGGTTCCAGTCAACCTTGGTACCATCAGGCCGCTTGTGAGGTCGAGCAGCCGTCTCAAGAATGAATTCGGCGATGTTCTTGTTGGGAGGGCAGACAGCACCACGGTCGGCAAAGTACTTGACAACATCCTGACCGTTCTCGCCCATGGGACCGAAGTAGAACGTGTTACCGCCGGGGTTGAGGGCGAGAACCATGTCAAACTGCTGGATGAGAACAGAACTCGGCTGATGAATGGTGCAGACAATGGCCTGGCCAGCTCGGCTCAGCTTTCGGAGGAAACGGACAATCGAGTAAGCAGATTGAGAGTCGAGACCAGAAGTAGGCTCATCAAGGAAGAGGAGCAGCGATGGCTTGGCTGCCAGTTCAACGCCAATCGTCAATCTCTTGCGCTGCTCCACTCCAAGACACGAGATAACGGCGTCCTGTAGGTCGTTGAGCTCGAGGAGATCAATGATCTTATCCACGTATGCGAGCTTATCGGCACGGCTGACAGACGCATCCTGGCGAAGAATGGCAGAGAACTCAATAGCCTCTCGGACAGTCTGGGTTGTATCATGAAGATCACCCTGAAGGCAGAATCCAGTGTTTCTCTGGAAATCTGTACTGAGAGATCGTCCATCCACGAGCATCTCGCCTGTGACAACACCAACCTTTGTGCGTTGCGAGAGAATATTGAGAAGGGTCGTCTTTCCTGCGCCCGACGCTCCCATAAGAGCAACCATGATACCCGGCTTGGCATATCCGCTGACCTTGTTAAGAAGCTTCTTCTCGCCGCCGAGATAAGGAACGGTGTATTCAATATCTCGCCATGTAAAGATTGACTCGCTATCGGTGATTTGTTCCAAGGCCTCCTCATCACTGCCCGAGTTGGGATCAGCCACAACGCCAGATGAACTGCCAGAGCCGTTACCAATGGCCTTCTCATCATCGGTCGGTGCCTCAGCTTGACGAGCTTGCTCTTTGGCCTTGCGGCTCTTCTTGAAGACCAGAGCACCACCACCACCTTCTGTGAAGCTAACAAGCTCCGTTGCCACGACCGTGACGATAATGTAGAGAACACAAAAAGCAATGACGACACCAAAGTTTCGCCACAGGTTCGAACGACTATAGTTGTAGGTTGCTTGCAGATAATCGCTTCCAGAAACCGACTGTGCATTGGTCGAGGCTCCGCTGATAGCGCAACCTTGGTAACCTGACTGAACCCCTGGTCCTTGAGGGACAAGCTGTGAAGGTGCACATTCCATAGTTCGATCGGACAGTTCGTTGGCTAGAACAGCCTCAAAACTGTAGCTGAGAGGGTTGATCCAGTACAGCCAACCAAACCAGATGTAGTCCCTCAGCAGCTGGGTCTTTGGAATCACATATCCAGTAAAAATGACCAGCAAGTTCAGTGAAATTCCAGAAAACCGTACGGCAGTGTCAATCTCAGGAGACAAGCTGGCAAACATGCGGTATAAGGCTGTGACCATGATGGTTGTGGTATAAACAAACAGCATGTAGATCCAGAATTTGGAAACATCCACGTCGAGTCCAGTCATGAAGTACATGAGGATACCAAAGATGCACACTTGAACGGCTATGACGGGAAAGTCAAGCAAGACTCGAGCAAGAGAGACAGCCGAAGGACGGTAGAAAGCGTAGTCGCGGTGGCGCGCAACGATATCACGACCAGAGACAGCCTTCATCAGCTCAGAGAGCTGAAGCCAGCCCAAGAAAACAATGGAGAAGAAGATGGTACCGCCACGGCTGAAAGCGCTTTCTGTGTCTGTTGATTGTCCATAGAATAGAGATCCCACAATGAGACCGTTTGAGACGATGATGAAGAGCTTGGTCCAAAGTGTTGTGGTGTCGCCAAAGAGGAGCCAAGCTTCTCGCTTAGTGCAAGCAAGAACTTGACGAGGGAACGAGATGGTGTAAGGAGACTTGTCAGAGACGTGCTTGGACTTGGAATCCTGCACGGCATCCTGAAACCTCTTTGCGTCTTGATAGTCAGACTGATGAAGAGATTCCTTGTATGCCGCAACATCAGCCAGAAGCTCTTGATAATTTGGTGAGTTCCGAAATGCCGACTCGAGCTCTTCGGGGGTTCGGGGGGCACGGTTCTCGAACCCAGGTCTATAACGTCGTTCGGTCGGGTCGGTGATGGCGGTTAGGAAGTCGGCGGTCGTTTGTCGCTCAGGGCATTCGAATCCGAGGTCGATAAAGTATTGCTTTGCCTTGTTGGCAGGCCCAGAGAAGATCTGGCGACCCTGATCGATAACCAATACCTTATCCATTAGCTCGTAAATGCCTTCACCTGCCTGATACAAGGTGACGAGAGTGGTGCGGTTGCTGATGTCTGTCATGATACGAAGGGATCGTGCATAGTCGAGAGCAGTTGACGCATCCAGTCCTCGAGTGGAGTTATCCCATGCCATAACGGTAGACTTGGATGCCAGAGTCTCTGCAATAGAGACTCGCTTTCTCTCACCACCAGAAACACCTCGAGTGAAGTCATCACCAACGACGGTATCTCTTGTGTGACTGATTCCAAACATCTTCATGAGAGCATCCACAATGACGGGGATATCGGCCTTTTCCTTCATCTTTGTCTTGTTCGTTAGCGCAAAGGCTAGAGTCTTCCAGACACTTAGAGTAGCAAAGTGAACATCATCTTCGCCGTTGTAGTTGACCTCTCCTCGAAAGTGCTTCTTTTGCTCTGCTGCGGGAATGCCACTGTATGAAACGTCTCCCTCGACGGCAGCGTACGACTCGCGGTTGTTGCTGATGGCCTTGAGAAACGTACTGCAGCCAGCTCCAGGCCGACCTAAGACGAGCATCATCTCGCCATCCCGAACGCAGCCAGTAAAGTCGTGAATCAGCGTCCGTGTCGGAGGCTTTCCGATTCGAAGAGCCGGGATAAATCGTGTAAGTACGCGATAGAGATCGGGGCCAAAGGTTCCGAGGATAGCATCAGGGACGGTCCGCACAAAAGACGTCGTACTTCCAACTCCTTTGACGGTCAAGTTCTCGTACACGACTCCGACTCGTTTTAGAGAACCCTCCTCGGAACGCTTTTCGAAATGGCCTTCGCGCATAAACTGGCCAAGCTCAAAGCCCTCGCTTTCGTCGGGACCAGATTCAACATCTGTTTTTGATTCGTCGTCGTCGGCGTCTTGGTGATGCCTTGCTGAAGGTACTCGGCCAGCGGCATTGCTTGCTCTTCTGCTCGCTTGTGGTTTGCTGGCGTGTGTTTCTTGAGTTCTTGTCTTGTGAAGGCTCATGAGGTTGTGTCTTAGAGACTCGAATTCTTCCATGGCCTCTTGCTCGGTGACATCTTTTTGTCCTCGCTCTCCCCATTTTCCTTCCCGTATGACGTCTGATTCAGAGGAACTGCTGCTTGGTGGATTTTGTTGTTGTCCATTCTCAACTGTTTGTTGAGATATCGGGACTTGTCGTGGTTGTTGTCCCATTGATGACTGTGTTCGGCGAATATTATCGCCGTCCACGGTATTGCCAAACATGTTGACGGCGATGTGACAATGAAAGATAGGTAAGTTGAGTTTGTTGATAGGAAAGGAAAAGGAAGATGCCTAAGTGACTATCTGATGTAATTGTTGTCGCCAAGTTGTTCGTGGTAGCAACAAGGAGGACCGACACGGATATGCCTGGCTCACAAAGGCCCACGAGAGCTTAACGAAAGTTTATCTTGACGACGACCTTGGGAAGAGTGCATTTATAATAATCTCTAGTTGATATGCACATTTTTATCCATGGTGACGTAAAGACGGGTAGATGAAGGGTTAGTGTACCACGGTCCAAAATAATCGAGACACATCACCGCCAGATTTGGTAATAGAATGAGCCACTGCTTGTGTCAATATTAAGGGGGGCAAGATTGAGCACCCCAGTTACTCCAGACTGTGGGCCCTTGACTGCGCTCTCCTTGTCGCAGGTCTATCCATAAATGGAGTTTAGCACTTGTCTCCGAGTTTTTCAAAGCAATTTGCCATAACGTTATTCCTTAGTCTCCCAATTACGTCGACAGCTTGACTCAGAATCCGAGATAAGACCCCTCCGGGTTATGAGCCCGG
>JAATHB010000407.1:0-51218 GCA_014822075.1 Fusarium buharicum | reverse complement strand
GCCCCCTTAGGTATATATACTGATATTACTATAGGGTATAGCTGATTTAACTGAGGTTCTCCCAATTGAGATTTTTACTACTAAATTGCTACCCTAAATATTTAATTTTTAACTTAAAAACAGCCTTAAAGATAATAAAATATTAGGAAAAATAAAAGATACTTATATATTACTAATATTACTATGCTGACTTAGGCCTTAAATAAGTCCCAGCTTTATAGCCTTAAATAAGCCCGATATTTTTGGGCTTGTTAAGTCGGGGGGTGGACTTGGCTTGTACAAGCCGACTTGGCTTATTGGGAGCGCTGCCCTGATCTATCTGGGAAAGGCTGTGTGGTATCATGCGATTGCAAGGGATAATTAACGAATGAACGTAGGCTATTTTTCAGGGGTCTCTCCCGCTATGAGGCTGAGGCTTGACAGTTGTCCCTGATAACTTGGAAGTGCTGAACTTACGGAGCGCACCGTTGATCAATTTTAGGAAACGTGCCTTTACTTACAACGCCCAGTTATGCAGGTCGTTCCCTGCCAAGACAGATCAGATCCTGATGCTGGCCAATACTGAATAACATCCAGTGCATTATAGATCAGTTTGTGTATTGACTTATCGATCGTGGATTATGTGGTCTTAATGGAAACGACTTGCTTTCTATGGTCATGTGAAAAACTTGGCCACAGGCATGTAGGAGTTGTTGATGGGTAATGGTGGTTGTCGGCCGAGCTTCGGGGATCACGTGATTGTCTCCCGGCTCTCGAATCCACATGAGCTCACGGCCTCAACGAGCCTAACAGGACGTTACATACAACCTCACAACCCGACCGATATCGCATTCACGCTCGGCACCTTCGATATGCCATTGTTGGCCCATTAAGACATCCCCAATGGCGTCGCAAGCGGCTATAGGCACCCGCAAAAATGTATAACCGCGACTCCAGGATAATGCGCAAGCTCCTAGGCAAGGCTGCGACCGAGACCCCTCCCGGCGATTCGAGTAACCTTTCCATCACGAGTGCACCTGCGTCTACAATCTCGGCTTCGTTCCGTCCTCCAAGATCGCAAGATGCCGTCTATAGAGCCGGCGTTCCGATTCTGAGTCTGGATGTATCCCCGGATCGGCGAGCGGCTGTCCTGGCTGGCGCACACATTCTCAAGACGGTGGTGCTCGATGACCCTTCCAACTTCAACTTCAACTTTCGCGAAGGCATAGACCTGAGAGCTGTCATCACTGCTCAGCCTGCTGGTTTGAAGGGGAATCAGGCGGCCGACCAACTTAGCATACGCGACGTTAAATGGCATGGCGGTTCGACAATCTTTACGGCTTGCGCCAACGGCAAGATCTTCGCATACGATGTTGCTCGAATCGGATCAGGCGCGGCTGAGCCTTTGGAATATATGCAAATGCAAGAGGATTCGCGTCAGGTCAATACTCTAGATGTTAACCCGCATCTTAAAAGTTGGCTCCTTTCGGGAAGTCAGGATGGCATGGCGCGTGTCTTTGATACAGGGTCGCCCGTTCAGGGCCGCTCCGGCGGCATCACCTTTCGGCAGCGTTTCGCACCTCTCAAATGCATCGACTCGGTACGGCAAGTCAAATGGTCGCCCAAAGTTGGACATGAGATGGCTTGTTGCACAGAAGGCGGAGTGGTGCTCAAGTGGGATGTACGCCAACCAGCAAGGCCTCTGTTAAGAATCAATGCACACGAAAAAGCCTGCGCATCCATTGCATGGCATCCGGACGGAAACCATCTCATTAGCGCGGGTCGAGATACAAAGCTGCACGTATGGGATCTTGGAAGCACAGCAGACAAACGTCAGAAGCCGAAATGGTCCGTTACGACCCCTGCCCCTGTCTTTGCTATCGCATGGAGACCAGGCCTGTGGTCTGCGACAGCACAGAACAAGCGTGTCGCCCAGATAGCAGTTTCGTATGATGATAGTAGTTCTCGTCGATACGGCACGTCCGCGGTGCACATCTGGGACCTGGCTCGACCAACAATGCCTTACAAGGAAATCGAGAAGTTCGACTCATCACCAGCTGCCTTATTGTGGCAAGACCAAGACATGCTCTGGACAGTCGGACAAGACGGACTGTTCACGCAAAGTGACGTTGCCTATGCACCCAAGGTTATTGATCGCCAGTCTACTTCGTCAGTTGCATTTTCTCCCAAAGGCGATGTTATGATGTTCCTTGATGAACGCTCACATCAACACCATCGACCTCGTCCTCCTGTCACACACAATGCCGAGATCGTACCACGTGGACCCTATGGCTCCAGTCCCAACGCCCCGATGTTGAGTATCAGCCGCAGCGACTCAGAGGAGGATGTGGTGGGTAGCTTTCTCGGTCCTAGGCGCCGGTACAGCCGTAGGAGAACAGGTGGAAGATCTGCTCATTATAGCACAACACCACCGTCTGGTTCTGGTCTTGCTGATGAGAACAAGCAATTGCTTGCACTCGATCAGGCTATAAATGTCACGGGTATCTTCAAAACTCAACAAACGATGGCGTTCGGGCGACTCCCTGCTACAACCACGACACAGATGTATCAGTACCTCTCCGGCATATACCTCGAAACGATTCAGAAGGACCTCCCATATGTTAAAGATAGCAGGCCGCTCAACAAGCGGGTCGCTTCGATCTTGGAACAGTACGCTCGAGCAGCCGAAAGCGTTTCCCTCTTCCGCCTAGCCCAGACATGGAGAATACTGTCTTACGCAGTTGGTCTCCTTCTTGATCGCCGTGCTCAATATCACCTCGATATGCGTCTCGGCCGATTCCAGAAGGCCAAGATAGAAGATAAAAAGGGAAGTGGAATGCTGAAGCCCGTTGACAATTATGCTGCTAGTCGAACCCACGGCGATGAAACGCCCCGACGCCTATCTGTAAAGTCAGGACTCGGCAGCCGCTCTCACAGTACTCGATCTCTCCTTGCATTGGGATTTGAGAGCACGTCAAACGTTCCAACTCCGCTCGCGCGACCCGCTGATGCCACCAAGAACCCTCATGAGCATGCGCAACAGGTTGGAAAGAGACTAGCAGCTGCCACGGAGCCTGATGAGATCAGTCTTGGGCCTGGCATAAATGACAGGTTCGAAGATACCCCCCGACGGCACCTGGACTCGGTTCCCGTCTCTGATGTCAGCAATGACAACGAAAGCTCACAAGTAGATTCTAGCACCGAAGGATACGACTTTTACGACGCCGAAGTATTGCTCAAGGCTGTCAATGTTCCGCCCAAGAAGAAGGAGCCCTTATCTCTGGGCCCCGCAAGTCCGGACATTCGGAGGGTGACGCGCCATGATTCAGACGAGAGTTTTGCTCAGATGTTTTCTACTTCTGACGCAACCAAACAGCCACCGACATCCACATCCAGTGGCAATGGCCCATGGCGATCCAGCCTTGCAAGACACGCTTCCGACATGGAGAAGGAAACTCAAGAGTACCCAAGTCGGATACGCGGGGAAGAAGTCCATGCTTCTGAAGACACACCTGCAGACTCACCCCTGCCGCGCAAGAAGTCGGGCAACGATACTCCAGACGAAGTTTTTCTTATTTCACAGACAACAATGGGAACCGACGACTCATATCCTTCTCAAACGTCGGAGCCCTTGCAATCTGATCCTTCGCCTCCCAAGACCACCACACAGCCACCCGCAATGACTCAAGAGCCTTCACAACCCCATTTGCTCCCCCCAGGAAGCAATCCCAGCCGATCTGCCAGTCCTCTGAAAGAACCATTTTCCGCCCAGCAGGATGTTCGACCTCACATTGTAGAGGCTGACTTCCTCCCATGGGGTGATGATCCTCTGTACCCTCACCCGACCATTACTTCTGGTGATGCTCCGGTCGTTTCACCTCTTGATCCTTATTCTCTCATCACCAAGGCACTGCACTACGAGTCACAATCCTCTGCCCTCAACGCTTCGGCCATTGTTCTTCTCCTAAAGCCTCTAGTGCCAGATTTTGTCATCGACTACTACCAGGCGACTGCCATCCTGCGACAGCACCATTCACGCCTTATGCGAATGGGCCTCTTCATTGAGGCATCTCTGCTACGAAACCTATGCGTGCAAGGATGGCCAGAAGGCCTACCGCACTGGGGTGAGAATTACACAACAATTTTCGCGCCAGCTCAGCAACATGGAAAGGTCGGTTTCTTCTGCTCCTCATGCCGAAAGCCAAGAGAGCTTGACCCGAAGAATGGTTCAGAGGCAATCTGGACATGTGAGCGTTGCCGCACGACCATGGCACCTTGTGCCGTCTGTGGTCATCGGGAACCAACCCAATCCGAATTCGTTCCTGTTCAACTCTCCAACGCGATGGATTCTCCAGAATCTTGGCTCTCGCAGTGGTGGTACTGTCCTGGCTGCGCACACGGTGGCCACGCCTCTTGTCTCCAAGCATGGCACGCCCCCCTTGAGTCACCAGACTCTGGAAGTTCCGCCACATTCAGTGACGGCTGCTGTCCTCTCGACGGCTGTGGACACGCATGTCTCCCCGGACGATATCGAGGGGAAACCAGCACTGCACGAGCTGATGAGATCGGCCGCGCCGCCGTTGAAAAGACGCGTGCTAGAGACGAGCGAGGGGCCAGTAACAGCCGCCGATCCAGCCCGCGTCCAGGGGCAGACCGTACCGTCAAGAGCGACGGAAATGACATCCCGCAAAGTAGAGCGGTAGGCATGGCACGAGACGCTTTGAACAAGGGCAGCGGTGGGATTTTAAGCTCTAGCCCTGGAAGAGTTGTTGCTACAGGGGAGAGGGAGCGGAGAAAGAGCGTGAAATTTGCAGGAACAGACTGATAGAAATGGGTGCACTGGACTGATGGTTTTCGT
The DNA here is from genome assembly GCA_014822075.1 of Fusarium buharicum. Classification (NCBI taxonomy): domain Eukaryota; kingdom Fungi; phylum Ascomycota; class Sordariomycetes; order Hypocreales; family Nectriaceae; genus Fusarium; species Fusarium buharicum. Next base: position 46,381 of record JAATHB010000407.1, on the reverse strand, counting down.
GTTTTCAGCATGGTGTTTAGTGAGTGTGGGTTTTAGATATATCATAGATGATGGAGGTTTTGACTTTATATTGGCAAGTTGTTGTGATACCCGCGCTACTGCCTTTTACTTTGGGAGCTGGGAACAGGAGAACGTTCATGGCCGTTCAGTATTTACATGAGCATGAGACTACGTGTATCTCGTCAGCAATTCAGAGCTAATTACATACTGTGCTATTGCTTTTCGCCCCATGTTTCGCTCGTACTGTGTACTATCACCATGTGCCTATGAAGGGCGTCGGAGCTTAGCCCGCATATCAGGACAAGGAACAAATAGATGGGATGTAGGCAACATGCGGCAGATAGTGCATTTCTTCGGCAGATGGACCGCGTCTCTTTTAGGTAAATCTCGCGACGGGAATCTCGTCACACATGTAATGTGCAGGAGTAGGGTTCTCAGAGTATCCGTCTCTTCCGGGTTTCATCCATCACCACCACCTTTGGCTAGATAATGCAACCGCAACAGTGGATGACCCATTATGGCCACTTCCAGCCTCAAAATTCGACATGAAGTAACAGGATTTGTGTACCAGGGTCCACAGCCAGTACAAACGCCTTTTGTCATGACATGTCTGGAATCTCACACTAATCAAAGTCAACTGTGGCATTTCACGATTTAGCCAGCAGTCGCAGACAACAAAGACTCCGCGAATTATATACAGCTCTTGAATCTGCAAGCCTTGACATTATCCAAAGCTCATTAAGGGACTTTAGTAGCAATATACTGTCCAGCGCTTTCGTACAAATTCATTGGACTCGCTCCATCAGAAGGAGCGCAAACATTGTTAAAAGACAAAGGGCTCGGACCTGTTTGTAGAATCATATTGTAGAATATTCCAGAAATCATGCAATCTCATTGATTAGTACACACTGTATGCCCACGAACCATTTGCATGTGGATGATCAGCGTTGATGATGCGACCCTTGTGACGTCGCCTTCTTTCAAATACAGGGTCTAGCTTCAACCCTTCTATATTTTAAGAATTTTTTAAATAGTCCATGTTCAATACGCACTCTCTTCTATATCTCTTTTCTCACAGAAACACCTCATTTCTCAATTTTTCTGCGATACCGAATCATAGTCATGGATCCAAGAGCCTCCGAGATCACTACAGAGAGAGATAAGCGCTTTCTGAAACTATACGGAATCGTCCCCAACACAGGCAACCTTCTTCATCACCAGTTAGAAGTAGGTGAAATGTTCTACGTTATTTGTAGTCTGCTAACCCATGAAACAATACAAGGGAAGAAAGTATTTCGACTCGGGCGATTTTGCCATGGCGCAAGCTCACAAGTCTTCCGACATTGGTGCTGTCACTACTGGTAGCCAACACCCGCATCGGCAAGATATATCTGAGCCTTCGTGTCCAGTACCAAGCTCCAGCAACGTTGATGACCATGCCAACGAGAACTCACCTGCCAAGAAGAAAACTGATGAGTTTAAGATTGCTACTCACCCACATCATCAACAAGAGATGGTGTCCCAGGAGGAAGATGAGTCTTGGAAGATGGAACAGAAACACAACGTCTAGATGCTAGCTAGCCGCGCGCGTGATTGATACCAGAACACTGATGGTTTTGAAGAATTTGCAACTGTACCCGGAAGGATTACGGTAGACTTGGAATATACACGCCAACATGCGGGTATCAACATCGTTGCCTGGTTGAAGGGCGACAGTGTCTTCATATGTAACATAAGCACCTGATAATAAGAGTATACAACCGAATCGCGTTCTTCTAATACCTTTTGTCGTGACAATGATATTTCAGAGGCAAATTACCTCTGCCTGTGTTGTAAACTTATCCCAAAAAGGCTTTATGTGACGCTAAAGCCTGAGGCGGAGCCAAAAATCAACAGGCTTCATTTTAAAAAAGATTGAAGCTGATTCATCGCCTTGCTTACCCAGACGCATGATACCTAACCCTCATAACCTCTCAGCGACTAGTTTCTAACCGACCGCTTTCCGCCCCTTGATACGCTCGATGCACTGCCACTTTAGGATTTTAGTATCTGCAGAGTCGGAAAATTCCTGATAAGCTGATTTGTCGCATTAAGCAAGTTCAGCTGTCAGCTAAGGACAGGGACCGCAAAATCACACTACCTGGGCAAACCCTCGTCTCTGCTTACACACACTAACAAATCTTAAGGCCCCTGCTGACAGAGGTTCTCCAGGTTGCCATGCGGTATCAGAATTGAGGCTGAGAAGAAGCCAGGGACCGCTCAGTATTACCGCTTTAGGTAAAGGACAACGCAATATACTGGTGTTGGTTCACGACGACGAAGGCGAAAATGCGTCGACTATCAGCCTTGTGAGATATTGATGAAACCAATCATATTTGATACTCGCTCAAATACAGACACGGAGATCGTCCAAGACTGGGGAGTTGTAATGTCTGGGGCTTGTCATTGGGAGAAATTCAATAAACTCAGACTTAGACTAAGAATTCTTCTCGAGAGATGATCAAAAAGGGTAGGATATCGCGACTTGGTGTTTTCGGTACTTGTATTCAGGACTTCATATAGATATATAAAGTCATATAAACTTGTTCTTTGGTAGCTCTTGACCAAGTCACACTCAAACTTCACCAGAGCATGACAAAACTCAACGACAATCTACCCCACTATCAACCGTATAACCACAATCATGATCTTCCCACCTTTTGTCCCATCTCTTCAAGACCTCTACAACGCTGATGTAGCAGGTGAATCCCCCAACACAACGGTTCCATCAGAAATATCAGACCAAGTTGCTGGCATGGGATTTCCTCAAACTATGCAACTTACATGGATGCATTCGTCGTCCACGATGGCTCTTTTCATATCCGAAGATGGCTCAAATGCCCTCTATTCAGGATGCATGCCCCGGGGCTGGCGAGGCCCGATATACTTATATCCTGGCTCCGGTTTCGTTGGAAACCCGATGTCCTCCGGTGACAGATCCGGAGACCGTTTCGTATTTCAACTTCCTGGCGTCCCCAACTATGGCATATCTTCTCACGAAATCACCATGACCTACGAGCGTTCGAGATCGAATCCTCGATATAGATTCTCAATGAGGGTAGAGGGTGAAGGTGGCCGCAGAACTGAGTCCTTTGAGTGGCGACCTTCAGCAGAAGCACAGAGCAGCGCTTACGGCATGGTATGGGAGCTTGTCAGTTTGGGGCGAACTAGCAGATCAAGCTCCCATCGCCACAGGAGCAGTGAGACAGTTGCCGTCATATATGAGGAGAATGTTTCTCCAATGTCGCCATCTGTGCATAGGGTGGGAGGGTTTCAATTTCTAGGGAGGGCAACGACAGTCTATATGGGGTACCACTGGACAGTCATGGCCCTTATGAGCGGTGTTTCCGTCTTGCAGCATGCAAACAGAGGGTGATGGAATAGCGCTTGTTCGAGTATTGGGCTTGAATTGTGGAAAATAAGGATCTATCAATGCGGAGGACAAAACATACTTCTCGGGAAGAAGCGTCAAATAGGGGAAAAGGGGGGCTTATCTATTATGAAGTAACAACTTGCTTCTTAGGTAGAAGAAGGTAAAATTACAGTTAGCTAGGGTGTTATTTGTTCTGGTACATATATACAAACTTTATCTTGCATCTATCTACATCTGCGCTTCATATCTCTTTAGGGCTAGGAAGACTCCTCTTATCCCATACAACTATTCTGACCTTATTAAATCATGATATTTCAGTCCAAAGGTACAATCAACCCAAGCTAACGAATAGTTGAACATTCTTACTCTTCGTCTTCAGCTACCGCTTTTTGCGTCTATCAATACTGTGGCGTTAAAGTGTCAACTGCAGGTTATAAGCCAATTAGCCTTAACGTCAAGAGGATACATAGATAGTAGAATATACAAAAAGAATCAGGCCATTCAGTTAAAGCTTTTGATATTTTTGACTCACTCGGATAAAAGGAACATCTTCTAATCTCGCGGTCTTATAAACACCAGCCCAGAACAACATCAATTATGAGCCTAGACTAGGAGACCAAAATCTAAGACAAGTTTGATTCCGACCATTGTCGGTTGATAATCTATAAGCTGTATCGATTTATACTTATGCTTATTGAACGGCCTGCAGTAGTTTTGCTATCCTGGCACTTTACTGCTTTGCATTGGCTTAAGATAGGGCCAATATTAATATGCCCGAATTGAGACATATGCTGGCATGATGACGAAAAAGGTCAGCATAAAGCATGGGCTAGCCTAGCTCTACGGCTGAACTGACCGTTATTCCATGGAAGGGTGGAGGTTGGATATCTTCTAACAAAACTCCCTTATATAAGATGAAAGAATCATGTTGAAGTCAATAGAATCTGATGGTCACTTCTCCGAACATTACGTCAGTCAGCCTTGTCAGGGAAGTAATCGGACGAGAATACTCATCCTCTATCGGAGGTTCGTTGCCTCCATATTAACCTTAATTAGCGAGGCGGATAAGGCTGATAATCCCTGCCATGCAAATCAGCATAGCCCCCAGGCGCAGTGGGATTTAACGTGACGGGGTATTGGTCAAGGCCGAATAATATGGAGCCTTTGTTTCAAGATGACCAACGGGCGGGATATAAACAGAGCTGCTGCTGACATGATGTTCATCTTCTCCAACCTGCCCTTTTAACCCTCAATCTCGTCGACATTCTTACTCTTTAAAGATCTAACATCATGCCAGGAACACCATCGAGCCTTGGCTGTGAGGGTTGTCGAAGACAAAAGAAGAGGGTGAGCACACACAGACTATTCGGTTTCTTTCCAGAGTCACAACTGACCCCAGAAAGTGTGATCAAGCCAAACCAACATGTGGAAGATGCCGACGGGTCGGAGTGCCATGCGTTGGAAACGGCGTCAAGAGATGGAAATTCCAATCTCTCCAAAGCGAGGATCTAGATTCTCGTCTCACGCCAGCGCCGTCTCGCAGCCCGAGCAACAGCAGAACCAAAGTTACATCGTCGCTAGTCCATATCCTCCAGGTAGAAGACTGTAGATTCGACATTCGGGCATTCGGCGGTAGATTTGTACCTGATCTACCTTCTCAGATTGGTTCTAGTTCAGCGCTCGACGCGTGCGTGGCCGCCATGGTCTCGCTGTACAGATCTCACCAGTGTCGAAAATCCAGGGTCGATGCTCTGACTTGCTATGGAGAGGCTTTAGCGGCTACTAGGAAGAGTATTCTAGATGATCGAGAGCCGATCAATATGAAGATGCAGATAGTTTCAGTCATGTTCATCTGCCACGTAAGATATTGAGGTCCGTTGATGAGCTATATTACGAGACTGACATCTTCTGATGATAGTATTGGGTTGATCGAAAAAAGGCGGAACAACATCGTGAGATGATATCAGTTCTTTTTCGTGAAGCCGTCATGAAAAAGCAACTCGCAGATATTGAGCATTACGTTGGTGGACTTACACAACTAGCAGTCAGTTACTCCCAGAAACTCACCTCCGAACAGCCGCTAAAACCGTCACTTTTAGGTCCTTACAAGCTATCTCAATCCCCAATTCGAGCTGGGTCCTTGGTTCTGGGAGGCATGTGATACCCTCGGCACACCTCGACCCATCAAATATCACCAGGGAACCTTTCTCAGTCTCGAGGCTGGAACCTTGGGTGAAATATCAGTCTTTATGCGTTCACCCAAAAAGAACCTTTATCAACTCCAATGCATCTACAATATCGTCCAATTTGAAATGCCCAAGATTCGACAGCTCCTCGCATTATCAACAATGGCTGCAGCGGCACCCGACGCACCCACAATGTCAATTAGAGTCTGCGGTTCTTACAGACTTGCATACGGAATTCTCCTTGCAATAACAGCTGTGATCAATCACGTTCTTCGGATTTGGGATAGCGATCTTACACTTGTTGCGGACATGCAGGATTGTGTGGATGAGTCTATAGCCTTGACGCAGCAGTGCGAGAGCGCTCGACCGTATGGAGCTATCTTTGTACCAGACTTTCTCACCATGGTTTGGGCGGCGACAGATTCTTACCGTAGTGATGAAATGACGGGTATTCTGTTGGATCACGAGAAAGATTCCATAGGAGCAGATTATCTCGGACATGGCATGTCGATTAGGAAGCGGTTGCAGGCAATGGCTATTCAAGAGGACAAACATGAGCATGAACCGCAACTAGAATTTGAGGCATTCCTGCAGGATCAGACAAGCGAGGAAGAGGAAGAATATCAAGAAGCAGCCAGTATGTGTGTTATACTTTAGGGACTTGTGGCGGGTAAGAAGCTGGATGGAAGCCAGGAAAATAAATCTCAACTGCCGGACCGTGGATGCAAACAAATAGAAAGAGCATCATTTTATCATAATTGTTAATTTCTTTGGCAGATGTACCTAGACCAGTTCCTCCTAATAAAGCAGATTTTGCCCAACATAGTGCCAGGATAGCTGTCTATGGCAAAGTTATACATTGATACCAATAAGAAGAGGCGTTCGTACTAATGTCGAAGCGGGATAGCACAGTTTTTCAAAAATAGACGAGGCTAAACTGGCATTTCAAGGACTTTTCCCGTCAAGGACACGGGATGTGTAGCATGGCAAACCTCTTTGTAACCAGATCTGTCTCCAAATCCGATTATTCAAGCTGTGCCCAGCCTCAAGACCGATTCTATGAAAACTATTGACTCTTTTTGTCTAATCGTATTCAAGACAGTTGTTTCTAGTGTCTCATTTAGGAAATAGGTTGTGGTCGAGAGCTCTAGCACGGAATCTCGGGATTCATTCTAGGGTATGTTCCCGACAGCTCTGCGAAGCTTCCATGCAACACACCGACTAGAGCTACGGAATCATGCTTGGCTAGCGTACTCAACTATGGTGACATTAACGAGGTAATGGTGTGTTGAGAGACCAGGTGCCTAGGGTTTGGATACCTAACTATTGGTCCCAGTGGGACGAACCTATTTGGCATCATCAGTTTCTATAAGCATAAATATGATGCCTTGGAAACCCCAATGGCTCTGTTTCTCATAATTGTAAGATTTGAATTGAACATTATTGACAAAGTTAGTTGTCTACTGGCTGCAGTTGAGGTATACGGAAAGTATAGACGAGGCGGACAAAGGATGGGTTGTAGAGAACCTTATTGTCACCCTTGCCTTGATAGAGTTCATCTGCAGTAGCATCAGCTCGTAAGCTGTTCCGGTTGTCCGTTTCGCTGTCTAGAAGACATGGATGTTCCCCAGATATATGCAGCATGATGTTTGCTTTATGTCTTGATCTTCAACACCGAAGACACCGAGATATACCCGCTTTTGACCTGTCTCATATCTCTCTCTGATTATTGTCTCCATGAATAGCTTCAGATCTACAATCTTGACCCTGATAGCATCTCCGAGGCCGTCCCCCAAACCCAAATACCCATGCTATCTCTGACCACTCAGCAACGAAATAATGGCCGCATCCGCGGAGAGCATCGGGTGGATCCGGGCTGGGACCCCGATTTGACCGGGGAAGTTTCTCTCTAGCGGCCTCAACATGCAACTTTTAGTGGTCGGGCGCTAAGCTCTAGTGGGCCGTTGACCTAGAAATATCGCCCGATGCCCTCCGCGGGGACGTCGAGACTCTCACCGAACAGCCGGGAACCGATGCCGCTCACCTGAGCCGACCGACGTTGATTTTACTCACTTGAACGCCAGGACTTTCTTTTTGCGACATCATCACCACCTGTTTCAATACTTCAGTCTAGGAAAACACCATGACAGGCTCTAACAAGGTCGTCAAACGCCAAAACGGCCGTGACTCACGAGCTGCCTCGCGCCCTTCGTCCGGTGGCGCTCTCTGCAAGACTTGCACGCCATGTCGCCAAAAGAAAGTCCGCTGCGACGGTACACGACCCCAATGCGTCGAATGCAGCACCAACAGTTTGCCTTGTATCTATCCTCACGATGCCCGACGAGAACCTCGACCTTCCCGCGCTCGCGTCCAGAGCCTCGAGGCCACCGTCGCAGCCATGCTCGACCATATGAAGGCCGCTGGAATCCTCACCAACGAGATGCAATCGGCCTGGACTGCTGAGCTCATGGATACCGATCATCCTTCCCGCCCTTCTCAGGACTACACGACCCATGGATTAAGTCGTCTCGCTTCGACCGCCGCTATTGCAAGCCCTCTTCCGACCCCCACAGCGTCTACGGCTGCGCAGGAAATGGGCGCTGGATTTCTTTCTTCGCCGCCTCGAAGCAGCGTTGGTCCGACTGATGGCGAGACAAAACCTAGACTAGATAGCTTCAACACAATCCTCTCACGGGCGAGCCAAACGCAACTGGACTCCACCGAGCTAGCTCCTGTGAAATCGGTCCCCCGGCCGATTAGCAACGACGGCAATGGAGACGGCACAGGCCTATCGCCAAGCGAAGCCCGAGTCGCTGGTGTTTTCCACGAGAACGGTTATGTTTCTGCTGTCCACGGTCTAGCCAGTATCATGAACCCTACATCCCGCGCGCAACATCGAGAAAACATCAACAAAATGACCCGCAAAGGCGATGACGCTATATCTGCTTCGAAAGCTAGACTAATAAGCAACGCTGCGCTTCAGCGACAACGAGAAGCGCGCATGTTTCGGAACCCACGAGATTTGATGGATCTGGACGGAGTAGATCCCGAGCTGGCCAAGCATCTTCTTGATCTTCACTTCAACCGACAGCATTATGCATATCTCATCTCATATCGACCAGCCATTATGGACAGTCTTGCCAGCGGAGGCGGTCCTTTTGCGAATAAACTTCTCCTCAACGCCATTTTCTACTCGACATCTCTTTATAGCGACCGCCCATGTCTACGCGCCGATCCCGATGACCCACAGAGTGTTGGTAGACGCTTCTACGATCGATTCCGCGAGCTTTTAATAGACGAACTCGACAAGCCTAGCATACCCTCCGCTCTCGCGCTACTGCTCACCAGTGTATCGCTAGTATCTCAAGGCAAACCCAGCGCTGGTTGGAGTCTATCAGGAACTGCACATCGCATGATCATTGATCTGGGCTGCCATTTGATGCTGGGTCCTGATTATGAGAGCACGGGTGGTGTCAATGAACAGCGCGTGTTGCGGACAGACTTGGAGCAGGAGATGCGCAAGCGTCTTTACTGGGCGGCCTTTACAACCGATGCTACACAGGCCCTGTACCTAGGACGTCCCTGCATGTTTGCGTCAGCCCAGGCTAGGGTTCCTCTGCAGCTACTCGACACATTTGAAGAGCTTGAAGAATGGGAGCCCTACATCGATCCCAAGTCTCCAGCATCAGCGCCTCCACCTTATGGTCGCCAGCCCGCCCATGCGGTATCTACATTCAGCAGTCTTGTGCGAATACTGCAAATCTCCACAAGGATCAATGATCTCTACGGAATCCAGTGTGTCAAGTACACGACTGAGTATCTCCTCAACAAGAAGGAGTCTATTGAGAGGGAATTTGAAAAGTGGCAGAGCAGTCTCCCTAGTCACCTGCGGTTCGACCCTGATGATACCACAACCATTACACCACCACCGCATCAAATCACCCCACAGTGAGTTGACCCCAGATAACCCCATGTAAAGATCGAGACGCTAACCGTGTTTTACCAGCACGACATTCCATGCCCTCACCATTCTGCTACACCGCGCGTTCCTTGAGGAGGGTCACCTCAGACGACACACCGATGAGAGCTCCAAGCGCCGTGGTGAAGAAGCCTGCATCCAAAGTGCACTAATGATTCAAAAGCTCGTCCGTCGATATAGGGAATCCTTCACTCTCCGTCGTGCGCCCTTTTTACTCTCCTATGCCGTGTACTCAGCCGTCATCGTCATCCTTCGCCAGGAGCGCCACGAACGAGGCCAATTTACAGAACCCATCTCTTTCTTCTGGACATGTCTCAGCGAGCTCCAAGTAGGCTGCAACTTTGGTCTTAAGAAACCCCTCAGTGTTCTACAAGACATGGTCCGCGAGTTCCAAACAAGCATCAAGGAAAGCGGCTCCGTCGGCCCCGAGCAGCCCCAGCCTGCCGGTCTTGACGAGAGCTTCTTCTTCCCCCTTGCCATGGTCCCCGCAGCGTCTACAATGCCTCCTAGCACCTCCACATCGACAAGCGCCTATGTTTCGTCTGCGTCTTTGTCTGCATCGGATTATATCCCGCATATGGACCACTTTGACCCAACCTTTGGCACATCGCCGGGACTGCTGGATTTCTTGAATGATCAGGAGAAGGATATTTCGCAGGATGCGCTGTATGGATTGTTTGCGCCGTCGCAGCCGTTCCCGTGACTGTCGAGCGAGCTTGGCGAGACCTTTTTTGCAGGACCGGCTTCGGCGGCGTAGACGGGGTCCTGGATTGACCAAGGCACATATTGGATGCCTCTGTTCGCCTGCGCAACGATATGTATTTGCAAGTCTTATGCCACCGAAGCATACGATAGCTGCGTCTTTCATGTCGACATTGCTATTGGGAAACTGGATCAGTGTGTGCTCTGGGGGATCTAGTCAGGTCCTTTGTTCCACGCATGCACAGGACCTGGGCACCCCAGGCTTTGGTGCAGTGACCCAAAACCTTAAGACTGCTCATTCAGAATTACGAATTCGTTTGAGAGTCAGGAGTCTGGAGTCCGGATATTGGTTGTAACGAATTGATGAGAGTTATTTTGTGATCAAGCAACATGTTTTGTTTTTCTACATTAGCGTATATACTCAACAAGCGGTGTTCAAAATGGGGTCTGTTTGTTATTCTCAATACACTTTGTGTTTCAACATGATACTAAAAACTAACACTCTTGTCATTCTTGTTCTGTTACTGTATGTACAGTTTGGGGGAGGATGACCAGTGCCCCCTTCACAAACGTGTATGCACAGCCGTACAACTGCGCCGTGAAAGGCCTCCTCGCATTCAATGCTTGGCAAACAAACAACGGTTTTGACAAAGTCTGCCAGTCTTTATGGCACTTCTAGCGCCTTTAAGCAAAGATTTTTCGATTTCAGTGTCAATCACTGTTTGTAGCAGTGTTACACAGGATAGCTGCTGTGTGCCTGGGCGATGACTCATCCACTAACGACAAAGCTGCGCCTACCGTTGGGCGTTCTTACAAACAACACAAAAGAAGCCATATCGCGTCCAATGCCGTGACTATCTTTTTCATCAAATAACCAACCTATTGACAATATTCGACACACATACTCCAGACTGCAGTCAAGATGTCATCCGAAGCCCCGAATCCTCGTGTCGGCATTGCTGCCCTCATCTACAACCGCGATGGCAAGTTCCTCACAGGCAAGCGGCTAGGAAGTCATGGAGCAGGTAAGAGAAACTAGATAATCGAAGTCCGAGCTTGAGCTAATGAGTCTCAGGCACGCTGCAGCTCCCAGGTGGTCATCTCGAATACGGCGAGGACTTCCTCGCCTGCGCAGAGCGCGAAACCCTCGAGGAGACAGGTCTCACCGTCCGCGCCGTCAGGGTCATAGCCGTGACAAACGATGTGTTTGAGAAAGAGAAGAAGCACTACATCACCATCTTCGTGCGCTGCGAGATGGTAGATGAGAATGCGCAGCCTCAAGTATGCAGACACTTGGCTAGACGAGGGCGAAGAGCTGACATATTTGCAAGATCCTGGAACCCAACAAGTGCGAGGGATGGTACTGGAAGACGTGGGAGGACCTGAAGCAGCTTCTTCCAGGCGCGTCGCAGACCGAGGAGAAGTTGTTTCTGCCGCTGGTGAACTTGCTTCAGCAGACACCTCACCTGGATGATTTGCGATCGTGAGGGAAGAGTGGACAAGGAAAGCTGATACGTCTAATCTGGCGAATGTCCGAATGGATCTGCAACTATAGGGCCGGTTTGTGCAGATGAAGATGTCTCAGTTGGACATCAAAGCTGGGGTTACTTAGACTGCAGACCGCATTGCTGCGTCATTGACGCAAGTTGATCACCGGAATTGGAAATACAAGTCATTAGACACTCTTGTGTTTCTTTTCTTATGAACGATGCAATCAATTAAGGAACGTCTGGGGTAGCGACCAAGCTTTGGGTGGCATGTCATTAAAGCGGGTATGCAACTATCGCGACTAGTGACCTCAATCAAGCTCGATCAAGCTCCCGCCAGTTTCCCATGATGACGACTTCCCTCTCGCACCAACCCTAAAGCCTCATCATATATCTGTCCAATGTCATAGCTGCCAAAAAATTCAGCTGCGTAATCGCAGCATGCTACTATCACCATGTCATCCCTCGCCGAACCTCGACGTCCTCGTCTGCTCGCCCAGAATCGCAAGCTTCGTCACCTCCGCGGGATATGGCTGCGCAACCTGTCTTTCGCGCCCACCAGCCTTAGATCGGCCGACGATGGGGATCTGAATAAGAGCTTCGGAAAATTACCTATGCTGAGGGAATCGAACCAATTGCACCCGTCGCGATCGTCAGAAAGCTTGAGGAAGGATAGTGTGCGTCCTGATGCTTTGCGTCCTCAGCAGAAACGCAGGACGAGCTTAAGCTTGGCGCACGTGAGTCCTGCGGCACGGCAGAAGAATCTTGAGACGCTGGTTGAGGAGTCTGTTGGGGATGTCTTTTACTCGATTCACGTCGACGGAGATGCGGAGCCTGTCTACATCAGCGAGGTACGCGAGCGAGCGACGGTAAGACGACAGCACAATCCATTGCGAGCCGATATCGAGACCTGACCACTCATAGAGCTTCAACTTTAAATTCTTCAGCCTCGAAAACTGTGCATCGGCTATCTCGAGATGCTGTGCCTTAGTAATTCGAGTCTGGGCTCGACGGCCGAAAGCTGATTCGTGGACCTTTTTGCTCGACGAGACGATCGACCTCCGCCGCCTCAACTTTATAGGGACGCTCGTGGATCGAAGATTTCCCCCCAACGCATTAATATTCCATCTCGAAGACGGCATTTACTCTCTCGACTTTCCAAACCGAATATCCGACCCGAAACAAGCTCCGCCAATAGCAACATCATCATACAATGCTCTCATGAAATTGGCCAACTTAGAAAGCTCAATAGAAGACGCCATAGAGACACAACAGCGATTGATGGAAGAGATAAATAATATTTTGGACGAGAGCCCGCCAGACAAGTCACAGACAGCAAAAGAGGCCGTCTCGCTGGCGGAAAAGTACGTGGCCACGCAACGACGGTCAAATAAACAAGCGCAAAAGAAGAGAGACGACCTACGAGAATCTATCAGGAGCCGGAGGGAAGCCATCGCCAAGGGGAGGGAGCTTCAGGCCCAAGCTGAGGAAGATATGGCGAATAACAGAGAGACGTTGACGGCTTCGGAAGAGCTTCTTGAACAAACACAGCAGCAGATTCGTGGCCAGCGAAGACGCATTTGTTCCGATCTCACCGAGATATTTCCCATTACTCCAATCCCTAACGCACCACCGCTTTCTTTCCAAATATGCAATATCCCACTTCCGAACTCGACATACGACGCAACCACCTCAAAACATATCTCTGAAGATGTCTTGTCTGCTGGTCTAGGGTTCGTGGCCTTGCTTACCAAACATTTGCAGTTTTATTTATCATATCCTTTACCGTATCCTCTCGACTGGTTCGGCTCTCGCTCCTATGCGCGCGACGACATTTCCCAATTGTCTGACAAGACAGTTTCGCGCAGAGAGTTCCCGCTTTATCTTCCGCGAGGCGGCTCTACCGCAGGCCAATGGCGTTTCGAATACGCATGGTTCCTCCTCAACAAGGATATTGAAGCTCTATGCTCATCCCAAGGCCTTCGCGTCGTCGATATCCGCCACTCACTCCCCAATCTCAAATATCTACTCTACGTCTGCAGCGCCGGTAGCGACGAAGTTCCTGAGCGCAAAAAGGGTGGCGTTCGTGGCCTATGGGCCGGTAGACTCAAGGGGAGAATGTCCACTATGTCAGCGCAGCTTGACGGTGACTCTAGCAGCGTGACCGAGAGCCGGAGGGGGAGTATGGATAGTGAGGTGAATCAGCAAGGCGACGCGCTAAGGGCGGCGCTCTTGAAGAGCAATGGGAATGGCAAAGACGATAATGATGCGCATGTGGAGAGTCTTGGAGATGTGCTTTCATTGCCCTTTGAGGAGGGCGATGCCAAGTTTACGCTGAGGACGAAGGGCTTGAGGGAAAATTTGTCAAGGTGAGGGCCGGTCCTGTTTAGTGTCTTAGCTGTTGTTTTAGGAGCGTTTGCTTTTGTTGTTTGCACAATCGGTTCCGTATTTTACCTGCATTCGTTGAGCGAGGGGCTTTGCAAGGTTCGTTTTGCCTGGAGTTCAATAGATGGGCTAGGCAGTTGCATAGGAGACTCATACATACAACCTCTTTGGCAATTCTAGTTCGTACATCGTTTGACCAAGTACACTGAAGATTGCCTGTTAAGATACCCAAATGATTGATACTATGCTGGTACATGGTTACGCTTTACAAATATGCGCTCTCAGATTCGTGGCCAGTCGCACCCCCATCTTCATTGAACCCACAGACCTGAATCTTCTTCGTACATTTTATAGTGCTTGCCATAAACAACCTCGCACGCTGATTCTCCATTGTACAAACGTACTCCATTCTTTCCCAAGGTAGTGCATACAGCCCAAGCTTGAGGGTCATCTTTCCAGTCCATATCCTTGAACGTCACCGTCTCTAGCTTCTCATCGCCCCGGGCCTTGCGAAGAACATGGAACATATCGCGAGCAGCATCAGCAGTCAATAAGGGCTTTGCTAATTTGCTAGTCCTAGATGCGTCATAGTTCAAGTATTCTGGGATATATCTTTCGCTGTGGTTATTCGTATAGTATTCTTCTAGATTTAGAAGAATGGTTAAATTCGTGAGATGAGGCACGCTTCGTGCTACAACTTTAAGCTTTTCGTACGGCCAGTTGTCGTTTTCGCGGTTTAAGTCGATGGTAAGGTCCGTTAATTTTGGGAATTTACCAAAAGTCTGCAGCTGGCTGTTTGTACAGATTGCTCGTGGGCCATAACCATACTCGACGTCGGCGTTGGTCCATGCGAAGCTTGTCAGAGATGCGCCGTGGTGTTGCAAGACAGCTTCTATGAGGTTGCTGTCACATGTACCACTGTCTGTCCAGGAGAAGCTGGTCAGAGAGCCAGAGGGGAGAGCAAAGATAAAACTCAGATCCTTTGGACGCTCCGTGTTCGACGCATTAGGCTTTATGTCGTCCCATCGGCCACCAATGGTGAGTGACTTGAGATTGACAAGTTCTTTTGGAAGACGATTGAAAAAGGCGGTGCTGTTGACCCTAGTTCTTTTGATGGAAAGTGTGTGAATTTGTGAAAAATCCATTGCGTCAAACCAAAGCTCCAGGTTATTCTTGGATCGTTGTTCAACTGAGACATGTCGCCAGTGGTACCAGGCCTCTGCGCCGCCAAAGGACCACCAAAATATTCTAGACGAATACCATTGATCCCTTGCCCAGTCCACGTACATGCGGCCGCGGTAATATCGATCTGAAGCCCATCGAATGATTGGGTTTGATGACGATGGTGTTGGCCAGCTACCGTCTTCCTCAGACCAATGCGGTCTAGAAGGGACGATGGCTTTCCATTCAGAAGCGTCAAAATCATAACCATTCAGTTCAAGTACGTGGGGAGCAGATAGATACTTGTCGCTGCTGTCGACAGCAAACGGTAGATTCCAGCGAACAGCGGCGTCTGTACATCCTGGAGGAATTCTGTGTATATTGAGTTCTTTGACTGTGCTGCAGTTCTTCATTACTTCGTGGACTTCTTCCATGGTCCCAAATCGGGGGTTGTTCGGGTGAGGAACGACGGCCTTGATTTTGGTAGGACATGGATCTTCAGGTGTTGTCTGCTGCGCATATGCGGTAGGGAGACTGACAAACATAGCGGCGGGGAAGATGATTAGGAGACCAAGTAGAAGTAGCTTGGAAGGCTTGTTTCTGGCATTTAAGACCATGATTAGTTTAACTGATGTGAAGTAACTAGACGTAGTTGTCCTTGTAATGTTGAATGGGAGAAGCCTAGAACTTGAGTAGGCTATGTGTCTTGTAAGGTCGTGGCCTGAGGATTGCGCGTATAACCAGTAAGCAGGGATTTATCCACCACAACTGAGTCAACTCCAATTGAGGCTGAACAAACAACTGTCCCTCGCTGGGCAAGAAAACAGACTGTCAGTGATATATATCCGGATATTGTAAAAGTAAGGACATGTATAATCGCCTCAAATTTCTTGTTCCAAGTTTTGCTCGATGATCTTCAAATCCCCGAGAACTTCATTCGCGGAGTCATATTGCTGTCTCCAACACTTTTGAGTAACGTCGATACAGGCATGAGGATCCTCTGGGAAAATGCCTTGTGAAGATCGTGCCTTGACCCTCTCATCCCACTTAGGTTCTCCATAAATGATATCCGAAAAGACCTCACGTCCGGTTATGACAAAGTAAATCGTTGATCCGAGCGCGAAAAGGTCTGTTTTAACATTGGCGTCGAACTCGTCCTTTCTTGGACAGAAATATTGACATGGTTTGCCGCTCCGACCATCCAGGATAACTTTGCCACCCTCTGAGATGACGCCCTTGGAAATAAGTCAGCTTGAGGTTAATATTCTCGTCGACAAGAATGTTCGTAGGCTGGATGTCGCATTGAAGCACCCTCCTTGAATGAATATGATCGACTGCCTCTGTTATCTGTCGGCATCATGCTAGCCTCTGCTGGAGTGATACCCAGAAGGGTTCAAATCGTCAAATACTCAAGTAACGTCCCCGTTTGTTGCATGTTCAAGATAAAAAGCCAGCAGTCGTGAATCCCTTATGACCAATAATTCGAGGATGCTGACCAATTATTGTGAGAATTTCATGTTCAACTTCGAGGCGAGTCCTATCACCTCCTGGTTGCAGAGGATACTTGAGGATTGTCAAGTCATCAACTTCTCCAATGAAGACGCTACTTCCACAAGCTAGAACTCGCCTAACACCTGGGGGGGAAGTAGAATTTGAATTCAACTACTTCTCGGTCGTCGGATGTGGCCATGGTATTTTGCGAAGAGGGCTCCTGAGATTGTGCACTACAGTTCTGAGATCTAGGCGAAAAACGACATTGACGACGCAGACGGAACAAAGGCGCAGGTTTCTTCCAAGATACGATAAAATAGGTAGGTGTAAGAACCTGGTTAGTGTTCTCTTCTTCAAGGTGCTGTTAAAGTCCCCTAACAAATAGAATAAACAGACGGCAACATCGAGAAGTGGCCTAAAGGTGATCAGAAATACCCGAAGCGAACAACTCATCGCGGAATCTTGAATCATCGTATGAGTCAGCAGCCTTTTGGCTGCAATTACAAGCTGTATTGCAGCAAAACTTCCTTTCTCACCTTAGCTTACAGCCTGTATATCAGTTTCGTCCTTTTCTTGCCTCGGAACTTTCCCCGAATATTTTCGGAGGGCCGCCGAACGCTGCTTCAGGGATAACTCGAAAACGGCTGTTTGTTTGGTAATATTATTATCACAGCAGAATTTGAATACCATTTCTCCATATTTTACTGGCTAGAAACTAATTTTACCAGGGGTTTGTTTAATTTATGCTGTGATTAGCCTCAGGCAAACACTGACAATGTCGGAACATATCCCCACGCCGGACTGTCAGCAACATCAATGTCTACAAATATCTACCTAATTGGCTAAATAGTTCTTTTCATCAATTCCTTGCCGCTGAAAGTAATTTACCGTCTAAACCTTTCCCACCGCTGAGACCGGGCAAGCGAATAAGAATCAGGAACTCAGGAGCAAGATGACTACTACAACCTTGTCCCAACTGGTGGACCAGCACCGACCAGATCTTCAACCTTTAGAACAGCTCTACAAACACCTCCATCGAAATCCCGAGCTCTCTAATCAAGAGGCTGAAACGGCGGCTACCATTGCAGCGCGGCTCAAAGAGACTGGTCCACCAGATCTGCTCATCAAGCCTCACATTGGCGGTCATGGACTAGCAGCTGTCCTCCGCAATGGCGAGGGTCCCACCGTACTCCTTCGAGCAGACATCGATGCCTTGCCCGTGGAAGAGACTACGGGCCTTGAGTATGCGAGCACTAAGCGCATGATTCACGCTGCTAGTGGTGTTGAGAAGCCCGTTATGCACGCCTGCGGCCACGACATGCATATTGTGACTCTGCTAGGAGCTGCAGCTACACTCTTCTCTTTGCGAGATTATTGGGCCGGAACTCTGGTTTTGGCGTTCCAGCCCGCTGAAGAACGAGGTACAGGCGCGCAGGCAATGGTTGATGATGGCCTGTATACGAAACATGAGGTTCCCATCCCAGATATTGTGCTAGGAGCCCATGTGAGGCCGCTACGTGCGGGTACGATTGGCACACGCAGAGGACTTGTGGCGACCAGCGCCGATAACTACAAAATCACGATCCACGGCAAGGGTTCTCATGCGAGTATGCCACACACTGCCATAGATCCAATCGCTATCTCAGCCAGCGCTATCCTCAAGTTGCAAACCCTTGTCAGCCGAGAAGTTGACCCAGCAGAGTCCAGCGTTGTCACCGTCACGAGTATACACGCTGGTGATGTGGAGAATATCATCGCAAACTCGGCTGTGCTGGGTGTAGATACGAGGTCTACTACAATTGCAACACGAGAACGTCTCTTAAAACGCATCAGGACAGTCATTGAGTCTGAGTGTTCTTGTGCTGATGTCCCAAAAAGCCCCGAATTTGAGCAGACTCGGGCTTTTCCATTGACCATCAATGATGAGGCCGTCACCAAGAGGGTTGAAGAGTCATTTGCAGCTCACTTTGGTGAAGGAGCAGGACAATATGATAGAGTCACGCCGAGGCTAGGTTTCAGCGAGGACTTTTCGATCTTAGCAACGGCTGTTGACAAACCGTACTGCTTCTTTACATATGGTTGTGTCGGTGGAGAGGCGTGGGATAAAGCTGAGAAGGACGGTACTGTTGCTCAAACTATTGCTGCTAATCATTCGTCCAAGTTTGCTCCAGTCATTCATCCGACGTTACAGACTGGTTTGGATGGATATGCACTTGGTGCATTGACGTTTTTGGGCAAAGAACAAACGAGTTAGTTATGCTACCCTATCTCATTCCCAGGGCAAGTTGAGTTGGGTTCTACGAGTTGCCAGTGATGCTTGTCAGCTTGGAGGTTTCATCCTCTCTATATTACGGAAGACAAGAAAAATAGTTGGTGAAAACTTCGGTCTTTTCATGTGACTGTGTTAAATTGTCATGGTCAAGGACATGTTTTCGAGAGATTGGTGGAGGTGTGCAAGCGCAGCAAAATCGTAGTGTGTATACTTTGTACTAACTCACTCTACCATTATCCAATAGCATTGGTGAGATGGCCGAGTTGGTTATGGCGTCAGGTTAAGGTTACCTTAACACCTAAAATTCCTGATGGAGCAATCCTCCTGGGTTCGAGTCCCAGTCTCATCAGACATTTACTTTTGTCATCCTCCAAACCGAAGTGAGGCATATTTTTTGCTATATTCTCTATGAAGCACCCTACGTCTACTATCTATCTCTGTTCCCAATGGCTCGACTCGTAACGATAGATAAAGAGCAGTGAACGGTAAAATTTCCCATGTAGATAACCTTGTTAATTTACCCAAAAAGCACGCGCTACTCCTGGAATTATCTTTTCTTTTTGAACAACAACTGCTTTTTCTTTTTATCATCGACCACGGCTTTGCATCTGTTAATGTCTGACGAGAGACTGACCAGACACGTCTATGGAGGCGTCGCTAGAATGGAGATTGTGTTTGATGATGCTAGATTGGCAAGCTATGTATTTAAGTTTACCAGTTCGTGCAAGCTAACAGTCTACAGGATGATTGTTCTATGTACACTCAACATGCAGTCCACGAGCCTACCGTTTCTTTGCCCTTCCTGGCACTCAGTGAGCAGAAGCGTCCAGTACTATATCACGGCTCTTACTACTCCCGAAGGGGCCCCTAGATGAGGAGGCGCCATATTGGGCATCCTCGCGACCGGTGAGGGTGTGCTACTGGCAGGGCGTGTGCTGCAGCATATTCAAGATGCAAAACGGAGTCCGAGCGGTATGCCTAAACAAGAGTGTGATTTGATTCATCAGAATCTCGAAAGCATCTTCTATGGCTTGAGAAAAGTCGGATCGCCCTTATGTTGGCCGGAGTGCTACCCTTCGCTGTTATCCCTTTGGTAAGTATCACCATTGACTGAGTCTTGGTTTGTACTGATCTTTGTCTTGTCGTAGTTGCATACTTACCCATTAAACCGAGATTTCGAAATCATGCCAGCCCAGGGCTCCTCCTGATCCGTATGCGCAAGAGCTAGTGAAACTTACTAGTGAAATGGCATGGAAGTTGAATGACATATTTGACGACATCCCTGAGGACGAGGTCTCCCTCATCAGCGTAATATTCAACATGCATAACGCCACTATCATAGCGCAAGCCCCGGGAGATACTGCGACGCCTGATGAAATTATTGGTATGATACCAACCTGGGAAAGATTCGCCAAGAGATGGCCTGCTTGTAGTAAGGATATACTGGATTAATTCTTAGAGAAACTATCAACTATTTCAGGACATTATGTTAATCAGATTAAACGGGCTGTTGGGTTAGAGGTTCGTCGCATTGAGTTTGATGTTTCTTGTTAATAGTAGTTGTATATCTAGAGCTTGCAGTCCGAGGTTTCACTTACTTGAGCATATCATACGTGGGCTTATCTTTATCTTTGTCATAAGCGATAAATCTCGTCATTCGCGTTTACACATGCAGATCACGAGGTGGATAGTTACGTAGACTGTAACGGTATTAGTCAATCGGCGTCCTCGGTAGCCGTCATTCCCAAAGTTAAATTCTCCGAGCGTCGACAAACTTGTCCAACTTGTCTTCAGTTTAGTTAATGATTATTGTCAATTATTACAATCACGATGAGTAAGCCCAATACTGAGAGGAGATTCTTTAACTATCCAGAGCCACTGGAGGGGTAATATTGCGACAAAAACGTTGTCGGGTGGACAAGTTGCTGACCTACTACTGCTTACTTTAGGCCTCACGTTCCGTATGCCATCGAGAGAAACCCCAACCCTGTCCTCAGAGGACCTTTTCTTGTCGTTGCTGCCTTTTTGTAAGTTTTCAACATAAGATACATAATATCTCGATAGTTAACATTTTAGAATGGAATGGGTTCGATTCATACGTGAAACTGCGTGGTTCAACGCTGGTTTCGCTTCGCTCCGGAAGATCCGGACTCAGATCGAGGATTACGAGCCACGATATGACCCGGCTGTTGTACCACTTGCGCTTTCAGAATCTGATGCAAAACTTCATGGCGAAAGAAAACAGCTTTTTGATTTACAGCAGAAAAATTCTTCTACACAGAAATTTAACCCTTCGCAGTTTTATTCAGCAGCTGACTACCGAGCTCTGTATCTCTCTGGAGAGCTGACCCCAACGGATGTGGCCCGGGCAATTCTCCCGCTTGTCAGTCATGATGGCTCTCAACCTGGAAAACATGCGATAGCCTGGAGGGAGATTAGGCCTGAACTGATCATGAGAGCTGCAGAAGATTCGACTGAACGATATAGAAACAAACAACCACTTGGTCCCTTGGATGGAGTCCCCTCAGCTATCAAGGATGACTACGACTTAGACGGCTACTCTACAAGTCTTGGATCCCTGAGGGAGTATGCCGAGCAAAATGCAGAAGGAAAATCGACCACCAGCTGGATCGTACGCAAACTCGAGGAAGCAGGCGTCGTCATCATAGGCAAGCTTGCCATGCATGAATATGGCTTAGGTATGTCATCGTATTCTTATTCTTATTTTCCACATGTTGACTCTACATAAAGATACAACCGGAAATAACCCAAACCACGGCACTCCGCCAAATCCGTTCAATCCCCGCTATTATACGGGCGGAAGCTCCTCTGGTCCTGCTTACGCTGTTAGCTCTGGGCTCATACCCCTAGCGCTGGGTAGTGATGGCGGCGGAAGTGTTCGCATTCCCTCGTCCTTTTGTTCAGTCTTTGGTCTCAAGCCCACACATGCCAGATTGACAAGCTGGCCTGGTATGAACCATGCACCTACCTGTGCGGTACAAGGTCCTCTCGCTATTGATATGCAGTCTTTGGTTGCAGTATATGAAGCTATCGCCGAGCCGCATCCTTCAACTCAATACCCACCTTTGGCTCTCCAGCCACCACCTCCAGTAACAAAGGTCCTCGGAATCTACGATGCATGGATCTCACGCGCCAAACCTGGTGTCCAGTCTTTAGTACGAGGCATGGTAGAGTCTTTGGCTGCAAAGCACGGCTACAATCTTGTCCCGATTGAAATTCCCTTTGCTGCCGAAGGGCAAATGGCACATGCGCTTACTATTCTCACTGACGCCTCGACACTGCTTTACGATACTAAAGGCATCACACCAGCAAATAAGATTCTTTTGTCTCTCGGTCGTACTACGCCTGCTACTGATTACCTACTGGCTCAGAAACTACGAGGATTACTGATGCAGCACTTGGCTTATCTGTGGAAGACATATCCTGGCATGCTCATCATAACACCCACAACGGCCTGTGCTGGGTCGCCCATCCGTGGAGGAAAATCTGAGTTGTCATACGGCGTAAATGACGGGAACTTGACGCTCGAAAGTATGGAATACGTCTGGCTAGCTAACTTCTGCGGCCTTCCCTCTTTGACCGTCCCTGCGGGCTATGTTATTCCCGAGGGCAGAAAAGATGCTGGCGACGTTGCTGAGAAGAATACTGAAGGAAAGGTTCCGGTTGGGCTTATGGCTACAGGCGAGTGGTGTAGTGAAGATGCATTGCTGCAGTTTGGCTTCGATGCAGAGGCAGTTGGTCGGGATATTCGATGCACACCTCCGATCTGGGAGGACGTGATTTCTCTGGCTAAGATCGAGGCCAAAGCGAACCAAGGCGTTGTCAATGGAGTTGGTGGTGATCAAGAAGTAGTGTAAGACACTAGAATCTGTATGTCAATCTAGTTTATTCTTTCAAGGAGCTCAGAAGCATCTTCCATTAGTAGTCAGGGTCCAGACCGTGGTAGGGACGATGAATAATGAATATCGGGTTCAATTGATAAGATTGTACTTGTTGTTCGATACCCAAACAAGTTCTAAAAGAGTAATGTAGTGGGAGAAGAACGAGAGAGAGAGTTGAGTATGTGGCGTGAAGATATGATTTACCAACTCTAGCTCAAACACACTAGATTTGAACTTACTTGCAATAATTCCTCTCGCCTTCTCCATATTCACCATTTAATTATACTGTTCCTCAGGCTTAACTATAGCTCAGCCCATTACGCGTCTTGCACTCTTCAAGGAACCTATTTTCTTACCTGCAGCACAAGCACGGCTCCGCACATAAGCTCACGTGTTTACGATTTATCCTGTAGCCTGATGTCCCCCTCTTCACTTCCTCATATCATATCCATTATCTATCAACCAACAAGAGCTTTCTTCAACTCACTTTCACCTTTTCCTTAGATTCTACTTTAGCCTTCAACCTATCACAATGGCCGACCAGGGCAATAACATCAAACACGGCATCCGTGGCCTCACCCAATCTGACCAGGATGTTGAGAAAATATGGCAAATGTGGCATAACATCTTTCCCAAATGGCCCATTGAGAGGCAGCGAATGGACAAACTTCTTTTTGGATTTCCTGACCAACACCACTTCATCCACAACCAAGGCTTTGTACTATCCTCTTTGACCAACGGCGTGCACGGTAGAATTGCTGTCGTTGGTGTGCTGCCTGAGCATCGTCGCAAAGGACTTGGTACTGCTCTGATTGAAAAGGCACAGGTTGCCTTGAGAGATGCGAGTGCTGGTGAGGGTAAAAAGCTAGAGTCTTTGGAGATTGGATCCATATTCCCTCGGTATTGGCCACAGGTACCAAAGGACTTTTCTTCAGAAGTGAAAGAGTTCTTTCTTCACAGAGGTATGGTTTCTACTCAACAATCTGGTTTTATTGTGATAGCCTCTCAGATAAACCAGGTTTCCAGGAAGCACCCGAACCAGTTCGCGATCTTTTCAAAGACGTTCGTGAGAGCGTTGCGCCACCCGAGATTTTAGACCGAGTTTCAAAGACAAACGTGAAATTCTCCCCATGGTCGCCGGAGTTATATGAAGAATGCATGACAAAGCAGCGAGCTCAGTTTGTCCGTCAACCTCTCCTCATCTGAATATCTGTCTCAAGGCACTAACTCATAAACAGCACTGGGGCGGTATCTATGAAGCTCTTGCTGCTTATGGTCAACACCAAGAAGTCATGGTGGCCTTTGACCCAGAGACCAATGAGCAGATTGGATGGACGCTGATGTGCTCACCATCATCTGTCGCCACTGATACCTTTGCCTTTTTGCCTTTGTATCCGTCTGGAAATAATACGGGTCTCATTGCCGCTGTTGGGGTGGATGAGAAAGCAAGAGGTAAGGGCGTTGGGTTGGCACTTGTTGTGAAAGCAGTTGAGAGCTTGCGGGAGAGAGGAGTTGAGGGTATTCTTATTGATTCGGTTTCCATACGTGGGTTTTATGAACGTCTTGGGTTTAACGTCCACTGGGAATATGGCGTTAGATATGTCTGGCCAGGGCTTTAAGAGCTTTAGAAGCGTTCTCTTTAGCTAGTGTATGCTCTGACGTTATCTTCTTCATCTTACCCGGATGCTAATCATGATAAGCCTTTTTAATTGACGAGCTACTCATTTTCCAGCAGGTCAATAATTTCATGCAACTCCAACTCTTCAGCCAATTCAAGAGGCGTTCTGCCTTTTGGATCCTTTAGACTCCGATCCGCGCCTCGTGAAAGTAGATATCGGACGTTCTTAAACTTGTGTTGCAGAACCGCATAGTGCAGCGCCGTTCCATCACTATCCCACTCTTCAGGCCTCTCTTTATATGCATAAGCAGGCTGGTCGATAGAGACACCAATTTCATCTAGAAGATATTCCATGACGCCAATGCGCTCTCCGTCTTCGTCTTCAGCGGCGTGGTGAAGCGCATTGCTCTTGGTGAAATCAACGTCGTATTCTCGTAATACCTTGAGTACGGCAACAGTACCCGTGGCACCAGCCTCGCCAGGAATGTCAAATTCGCCATCCTTTCTCGCCATGTGGGGGTCCGCGCCGAGTTCTAGCAATATTCTAACAGTTTCTTCGTCGTCGAGATGGAAACTGCAATAATCATGGTTAGTTTTTTAGGGTGTAAACACACCGATGGGCAACTTACGCAAGAACTGAGAATTCATCAGTGCTTACAGGTTTGTTGATGTCGTATCCATGTTCAAGAAAGACTCTTACGATATTCATATCACGTCTGATGACTTGATGAACATCGAGTGGAGATATGCTGAGATTTCTCTCATCCAAAAGATAGACGATGACCCCAAGATCGCCTCCCAAGCAGGCTCCACTCAGAACTCTGGATAGTTCAGGCGGATTTTGTGAGCGATTTGGGATTAGAGAGGATTTGGGAGTATCGCTGGCCAACTCATCCCACTGACCAAACAGGTCTCGAAGACGTGCTAGCTGACGGTGTCTCGCAGCTTGCATCATCAGATCGATGAGCTTCAACTCCCTCTGTGTCAACTCATGCGAAAGGGGAACGTGAAACATGTTAAACGAGTGAGATGATACTGTGTTTAAGTAAATGTGAAGATGAAGAAGGATGAGGTTCTACAGCAATGAGCCAAGGACGAGTCAGTGCCACCCCTAGTCGTCAACATCTCGTTTGCAAACCTAACTCCAGATAAGCCCATGCTGACAAAGATACCCAAGCCCAATCAATAGTCTGGAAACTAATGTATCCCATAATGCACTCAAAGTTCTCATCGTTCCCATGTCCTCAATGCTTTTGCTCTCTGAACCCTGATCGCCAGGTTAATCCCGGCATACTTGACCGCACTAAACCCGCTTCAACATCAAAAGAGTTCAAGCTAATTTCGGCTTCATGTACCCTACGTAGTAATTGAGCAACGGTCACGTGTGTAAAATGAGGCTATACATAAGCAGCTACATATATGCGCTCTTTTCGTCCTGAGCAAGTTTCTCTCTTTCTCAATTGTACCTTTCCTTGTGGTAGTTGGACAAACAGCCATGTTAAGCTACGCTATACTTGCGGCTACTCTTTGGCTGGCCTGCCCAGCGTCAGCCAGCTATGCCTTCTACGTCGGCAAGAACCTCACTCAAGATGGCAGTGTTCTCGTTGGAGGCACTGGAGAAGAGGTATCAAGCCATTGGCTTCAAATCTTTCCGTCTCGTGATCACCCGCCAAATGCTACCATCACTGTGGGCGTCACCAAGGACGCCGTTTTCCCTGGAGAGCTCATTCAGATTCCTGAAGTGAACCACACGTTTCGATACATGAGCATGGAATATTCGGATTTTGAGGGTTTCCCGGCACCGCTCACTAACGGCGGCCTTAACGAGAAAGGTGTCACTGTCCGTGATGTTTGGGCCGATAATCGTGATGAGCTCCTCGAGATGACGCCAAGTCCTCAGCGGGGTGTGCAATACAGTGATTTGGCTCGCATTGTGATGGAAAGAGCCAGTACTGCACGCGAAGGAGTTGAGATTATCGGAGGCTTAATGAACAAGTACGGCGAAGCGACATATGGCGGCAACACCCATCTCATTGCCGACAAGGATGAAGGATGGATCGTCTGGGAAATGGCTGGCGGCAAGAAACTTTGGGCTGCTCAGCGGCTTGGACCCAATGAAGTCAAGGTACTTTACCCGGGTTATATCGAGGAATTTCCTACAGACTTCGCAGACAACCCTGATTACGCAGGTTCTGACAACATCGTGTCATTTGCTGTTGAGCAGGGTTGGTGGAATGAGACTTTGGGTAAATCCTTCAACATCTTTGATGTCTACGGCCCACAAGATCCTCGTTACAAGGCTCGTGACGGAGGCTACAAGTTCATGTCACAGGCAGCTCTCGAAAACGCCACACTCGAGATGGTTCCCTTGACCGAGGCCAAGATGATGGAAAGGGTACGAGATCCTCGCATTGCTGATGATGAGGCTGGTTATGGTCAAGTTGTCAGTCTACGAGATGGGATCGACCGCGACATGCTGCGAATCTGGAATGCCCCAACTGGTTCTGTCGCAGCACCATTTATCCCGTGGTGGCTTGGCGTTCAATCCGTTCCACCTGAATTTGGAGAACATCGATACCTGACGACTGGCGCTTCAAGCAGTTTTCTCAACCCGGACTATCAACTCCAAGAAGCTTCCGAGTTTGCTGGCCGCATCTTCAAGCGCGTGCTATACTATATGTGTTCGGATCCAAACAAGTACCATCCCATCGTGACTGAGACGTTGAAAGACTTTGAGAGTGCCTCTCGCGCTCAGGTCGAGGGCTGGGTGGAGAAGACAGCCTTGACTATGATTCAGCAGGGGGAGAGGGAGGCGGCTCAGAGCTTATTAACTTATTATTCTCATACACGTGCAGCTGGAGCACTTGGGATTGGACATACGTTGAACAATGCTTTGGATGGGTATATCAAGTTGACGGGACAGTGGCGTGGTCCCAAGGGTAGTCAAATCAACGATAGCGGAGAGGGCAACGAGACGGTTAACTGTCTTGTTGGATATGACCCGGATAAGCCTAGGTATCTGCAAGGGCAGTGATTGCCTTCAAACGGCCGGCTTCGATATCTCATATTAGAAAACTGAAACCAAAATTTAGATACAAACATACAAGTTTTCTCACTCTGCCAATAGTGAAGGCCTATCTTGATCTCAGGTTTTGGAATTTAGTAACGGAACAACTTGAAATAGTAAAGCCTCGTTCGGTGTATCTGGAAATTGGTTGCCAAAATATATATTTTTCATGCACTACACTGGTGAGGTGTGAATTCCAGTCAAACTTCGATAAACGACGTTGCTCATCGCGAACCATGACCATAAG
Source organism: Fusarium buharicum (assembly GCA_014822075.1). Lineage (NCBI taxonomy): Eukaryota > Fungi > Ascomycota > Sordariomycetes > Hypocreales > Nectriaceae > Fusarium > Fusarium buharicum. The sequence goes on along the minus strand of JAATHB010000407.1, from coordinate 18,472 downwards.
ACTAAGCATCAGTACAGACTGAGAAATCCCTGTCCTAGATCATAATGACCTGATGGATATAGAACAAAATACAGACACGTCAGGATGAGGTTGGGCTGCTATATATAGCATTTCGTGGGCTTGGTAGTTTATGGGTATCATCTACAGTATCCTTACATAAGATTTACTGGCTCCTTCATCATAATATAAACAAAATCCTTTGAGAACAGTACTTTTTGTATCCAGGCCGTATTTCGGAGCACATGCTTGTCTGAGCTGCCGCAAATTCTCCAGGCCAGATGCACTGTTCGAGGTCCTCTTCTGGAAGATCGCAACTCAAGGGATAGTAAGTGTTGTCATCCGAAAGCATAAGCGAATGCCAAAGCTCCAGTATGTAGCCTGTTGGGATTCTCACCCAGCCCCAAGTATCATCACCCTCTTTCCAGTCGTAGGCTACTGCTTTAATGACAAATTCTCCCTTGGCGATATCTTTAAGTACTTCCTCATCTGCGACAAGAACGTAATGGAACTTACCCTCTGCCATACTCCTTTTCGGTTCAGTATGTTCAGAGAGGCAAACCTCGCGAAGACGCCGAATGTCAAGGCCGTCAAGTAGTGATGGATCTTCGCGAGGTTGAAGATGAAACAGTTTCTTGAGTCGCTCCACATCATCCATGTACTCTTCTTTGCTTCGGTAGCGTCCTGGTCCTCGTCGCTTCTCATCTTCCTTGTATCGGTCCTCGCTATCATAGTCTCCGAGCGCGAGATAGGTCTGTCGCTTCAAAGAGTCAAGGAGTGTGCTCCAATGCTTGTCATACTCGGAGGCGTGATAAGTGCGGTAGACAGTAAAGCCCCATTTGCCGTAGTATTTGAAGTTCTCCGGGAGTGTCTTGTCAAGTGCAGGCCTCCTCACCCCAAATTCTGTACGTGGAGACTTCCACACAATGTCGATCATTTCTGTGACAGTCGCCATCTTTATATAATCTAAGTTTTATAACAACAAAAGAAACCGTGGATGAATAGCCAGAAGAAAAAAAGAGAAGAGGAGAGAAAGTGGCTCCATCCAGTTTTATAATTCTCTCCAGATGTGGTTTTATGTTTATTAGGATATTCACTTGTGCCATATGCAATGATCTGGCGCTATGAGAATGTCGAGTTCAGCCAGCTTTCACTTTCGCCTCTCTTAGATATTACCTCTCACCAGATGCACGATCATCAATCCCCTGATATCTCGGATGACGTGAATGTATATGGAGAAATTGCAAGCGCCAGAAGTTAACCCCGGAGGGACGCCCCGGATTATCTAAAACCCCGCATCCACTAGGTCAAGTTAACTTAGACTTGCCGGATCAGGGATCCGAGCTACTCCGCCAACCAGACGGGTCTGATATACAAACACTATTTTGGAGTTTACATGAGAGAGTGGAAAAATTAATTCTATCCTGCAATGTCAAAACGAAGCTGGGCTGAGGCCGAAAGCGGTGCCAATGTCGAACAGACACCACCCCCGCAGATCTCAAGAAAGATCAAAGCATGTACGGCTTGTCGGAGACAAAAAGTAAGCTTGGGATCAAAAACAGGGGTATTGGCTGTTGACAATTGTAGATCAAATGCTTGATTGACGAGACTGGCCCGCCTTGTCGACGATGCACCGAGAAAAATCTAAGTTGTGTGCTGGGGAAGAGTCTCCAGACGATATTAGATGAGAAATCACAGTATGTTTCACTTAGCTGTTGAAGACAAGGTCACTTACCAATTCTTAGGTCCTCTCAAGATATGATACATGATCTTGAACAAATGCACAGTTTTCTCAAGCAAGTAGCTGGAAAGCTTGATCTAGAGCTGCCGCCTTTGCGTTCATTCTCCGGGACTGCAGAACCGCCCAAAGAGGGTTCACCAACCCAATCAAACAAGGGACATCATGTTCCATCTCGTGACAACTCACCAAAGATAATGCCCGAAGACGATGATCTTCCTTACGCTCCTATTCATTCCCTCTACACTCTGACGAAGCTACGGGCTCTTCGTTCGCCAGATGATGTCAGCTCACAACAGAACCAAGGCATCGACGATGTAATCACAAGACGTTTAGTCCCCTTGTCCGACGCAGAGAGGCTCTTTGACCTGTATAGAAAACGCCTGGACCCTTACATATATCTCATTGGCTGCCCTTACGAATCATTACAAGAGCTACGACAAAAGAGCCAGTTTCTCCTTGTAGCTATTCTCACAGTTGCGGCTCTTCATGACCCCACAGCAGATTCAATCTATTCAATTTGCAGTTCCGAGTTCCGAAGGCTCTTTGAGACATCAATATTCGAGCGCCGACTAAGCAAAGATTACTTGCGAGCTCTATGTATCGGCTCCTATTGGCTGAGCGACTTGTCGTGGATGCTTTCAGGGCATGCGATTCGACGAGCGTCTGAATTCGACCTGCATAATAGCTACGACAGAGCCATTGAAAAGTCGAGTACTGATGATGCAGAGTGTGCGAGGATATGGTACATCTTATGCGTCTGCGACCAGCAACTAGCAACTTTGTACGGACGGCCTTCTATAGTACAAGAGGATGCTTCAACTCAAGTGGCGACAGAGTTCTTACATTGTGCTGTTTCGAATGATGAGGATCGACGACTTCTCAGTCAAGCAACTGTTGTAAGCATTCTCAAGGGCATTCGCGAGTCATTCAGCACCCATAAAGCTAGCAAAGGGAAACCGATTCCTCGGATGCATTTGAACCACATCTCTCAATTTCGGAGACAGTTAGATCAGTGGCATGCCTTTTGGACTAGTCAGGTGCAAGGTGAGTTGCATTACAGCGGAGTAATACTAGACATATTACTAACAGCAGCCAGAGCAATGGCCCGGATTACGAGGCTTTCCAAGAAAAGGCATCTGGCTACACTATAAATTTGCCCAGCTCTACCTGTACTCACACGTATTCCGAGGGCTTTCCAAAGACGACCATATTCCACATTATTTCCTGGATTGCGCTCTCAACGCTATATCGACAGCCACCACAGTTATAGACCTGTTTCTTCACGATCCTGATATTGCCGCGGGTATTGTTGGTATGCCATCGTATGTCCACTCGATGACAGCCTTTGCTTCAATGTTTCTCACCAAAGTCGCCACGAAATATCACGACCTTATCGAAAGAGATAAAGTCTACGACCTAATCACAGGCCTCGTACAGCAATTTCAGGCACAGCCAGCTGGGAAGTGGCATCTGGCCAACCTGATGATTAGTGGATTGGAGAGAATGGCTCAGACACTGAAGCCGGCTGTACCAGGGGAAATAGTTCCGCCATTGGATTTCGAGATGAACCAGGGTGCGGATGCTGGGATCTCAAGAGTTGACAGCTTCTTTTCCGACTTGGCGGGTGACTTCTTTTTTAATTACGACATAAACTTTGAGCTTCCTGGGTCAACTTGAAGCTATATATATCTGATATTCAAAGATTCCATTGGTGGTGGTAGAAGCAGTTACAGCACACGTAACGGCCAGCAGCTGTGCATAAGAAACTCAAGGACGTTCTGCTTAATAACACAACCAATGATCGTTGCTAAAATGCTCATATCGCATTATACATGGACATAGCAGGTTCTTAATAGGTAGTTGCAATGACCAGGGCTTTATCTCTTATTCTATTGTTATTTTTACAGTTGACTTTATTAATAGCTTCCTTAACTATTATATAAGCTCAAGGTCTCTAGGCCTTTATAGACTAACCTGTTACATTATTATACTTAAAGCATAAAGGCCCTATAGTTCGCTTACCATTTATCAATGTGGAAAAGGCATGCTTCTCAAGCAGATGCTTCAGTTACCTACAAGAAGCCTTACTACTCCTTACAGGGCCGTTTCGGCTCGCTTTCTGTCATGACCTCACTGGACAAAGCAGCTGTTGTTGCAGTTATACTCTCCTGGTCCTGTCTCCTCATCTCTGTATGAGCCATATCCCCCTTTAGTATGATATCGTCGACCAACAGGTTTGCTACCAAGCAGACTGCCATCAGGGGCACGGACATAATAAAGACTACCCGGAATCCTTGCATGCGTGCATTCAAGATGTCTCCGCCATACTGATCCGTGCCTTGATCACCGTCTTGCCACGAGCCACTTAAGACACGAACCCGAAGCCAGTCTGGCACCATCCCATTGCGCTGGAGGGCTCTGTCTAATACCGCGTAGTATGCAGCTGTGGATGCTGCAATTCCAACAACGCCTCCTAGTGAACGAAAAACGTTGCGAGTTCCCGTTGCAACGGCACGATCTTCGTCAGCAGAGTTGGCTTGTAACGCAACTAAACCTGCACAGGTAGGAGTTAGTCATTTGATTTTGCTCGACAAAGACTTCTGACGTACCTGGCTGATGCACCCAGCCGATTCCAGCACCTTCAGCAGCGAGAACCGCTACGTAGGTGGCTACGTGAGTGTTCTGATTAAATAAAAGCTTTAGGCCGGCACCGAGAGTCCAAAGAGCAAAGCCAGAGCGTAGAACAGGCATGTATCTGTAAAAAATTCTGTCAGTCGTTCATCTTCTGAAACCAGGTAAACCTCACTAACCTGGCGTATCGAGACATGATAGGACCTGAGGCAGCGCCAGCCACGCCTTGAGCGAGGAGGAAGGACACTATAAGCGTTGCACTTTGTAGAGGTGTATACCCGCGGACTGTTTGGAAGTAAAGGGGTACAAAGTATTGAGTAGTTTGCCAAACAAAGTCGTGAAGGAAGCCCGAAAGAATGAGCACAGAAGGCGATCTCTGCTTGAATAATCGCAATGGAATGATGGGTATTTTGGCTATGAATGCTTCGATCGCAGCGAAAAGTAGGAGTGCAATAATGCCAATCGTGAGCGTCGAGATGATTTTGGCATTATTCCAAGGCCACAAGCTTCCACCGCTGTTGATAGCCATCTATGAAGGGCTTTCCTTAGTAAAGAATTTATTTGTGTTTGTATCCAGAACACTCACGACTGTCAGGACAATTCCGGGCACGGAGGCAATCACTCCCAGCCAGTCGACCTTTCGAATCTTGTCGCTCAGACTTCCAGAAACCGGCTTCAAGGGTAAGAAGAAAAGAAGCAGAACAAAACAGAGTGCTGCAGCAATGGAGGGAACCCAAAAGGCCCATCTCCAGCCATCACTGCTCGCTTGTATAAGACCAGCAGCCACAAAGGGTCCAGAGGCAGCTCCAATTCCGATGGCGAGGCTGATGAATCCTTGATACTTTCCTCGAGATCTAAGACTGACCAGATCACTGACGATGATAGCAACCGAAGAGCTGATTCCACCTCCACCGATACCACTAATGGCGCGGCATGTGTATAACCATATCGGCGCACGAGCGAAACCACAAAGGATTCCACCCACAACAATGCAGCCGAGGGAAAATAGCAAGATGGGCTTGCGGCCAGTAATGTCGGATACTCTACCGTAGAGGGGCTGAAAAGCCGTTTGCCCTAAGAGATATGCTGTTCCGACCCAGGTAACCGTGGGGCCTGCATCTAATGCTTCTGAAATAGTTGGCAAGGACGTAGCAACGGAGTTCATGTCCAGATATGATATCAAATAACAGAAACATAGGCAAAGATAAGCAAGAATAAGACGAACAAAGGGTAAACGCTGTGCCTGATCTTGTAGCTCTTCGAGGCGAGGGTCATCTGTAAGGCCTTGATTTGCTGACTGAACAGTTCGTGAGGTTTCGTTAACTGGGTTATCACGGGTGACACCAGGTTCAGGCTGGGCCACATCTGGTGAAGGGTTGGTTGAACTCATATTCACGGTTTGAGATTCTGAAGGTGCGAGAAATTGAAAGAAATGATGTTAGAATTAGCTGGTCTAAGGAGTCTTAAGATTCACAGTGACTTGTGACCAGGCGATCCTTCGGTCATGTTTGTCGGCTTGGCGATACAGGGTCTCTTCCAGCCTGTTAGCCAATTGGACCATCCAACTTACGGAAACCCTTTTCCGCACCGCTAAGATGATAGAGGAGGAGACCGGGCCGGATAAGATAGGTATGCTGTTCTTGGCGGAACGAATGTTCCTACTATAAGCGAATCATGTGTATACAAGGGTACTAGAAGCATCTTTGCTTACGTGAGTAGGATACGGAATGGTCAGTATGTAAATAAGAAAGTTCCATCCGCAAAGTAGTGAATCATGCGTATATTCAGAGTCTGCTGTTGTGGTGAATGACTTGGGTTATACAAGGGAATTGATTTATATCTATAACCAGCCAGTACGTCTCGCCTATTCACCAAGGATAATCGACACGCAGAGTAACAAGCTCAGGTAAGTCTGTCATGGAGGCACAAACACATGTGCTTTTCAATAAAAACTGAGTCTGTCTGTGTCTGTCCACGTGAGATAATGTGCGACACATTGTGCAAGCCCCATCCTCGCCACGCGCTGGTCTTTCAATGGATAGTCTCAAGGTTTGAAAGTCGTTGCCCTTCTAATGTCACACTGGACTGACCCGAGTCTCAATCACAGCCAAATTGGATCGAGAGAGCTGATGGGAGATACAGGTTTGTTTTGTATATGTCAAAGTCTTGAATGCGAGGCTTTCAGATAATAAAGAAGATGAGCCGTCAACTCAGAATATGGTAAGATTAAATCACTATATACTAATCATGACATCAGATACGACGAAATCCTGGTTAAAGTCTTTCTTAGGCCATTATGCCATGGCATTTCTTGTAAATCGAGGGTATAGGGGGAGAGCAACAATATCACTTGCTTCTTCGGCCGGTGATTGTTGGCATTAGCCAATTTTTCTTGCTTTGTCAGTCGTGATATCATGGCTTCGTAATTACTCACTATAATTATAATTAAATTTGGTGCATTAATGAGGGTTAAATCAATCAATGCCTTCGTGTCTTTTAGCACTTTCATGTTCCCACAGATGATTCTTTGTCTGAACCAGCTACTTGACGTTTCGGCACAAGATTGATAATCCGAAGCATCCGAAGTCGCAGGAATCAGGTTTCTGGACGAAAGATATGTGTTCGGAATTAGGCTTAGCTATCTAGATTATACATCCTGGCAGAGAAAACTACTCTATAGGACGAAAAGGACTCTTCCACCTCCGGTCAGACTTAAATTTATTTGAATCCTCTCTTATTAGTAATCTGCCTCAAGTTATTCATTACTTTATATATATAGTAGTGATAATCCTATTCTCTATTTATTTAGTATTTAACCTCAGGGCTTTCTTTGGGATGACTGACCAATTTGTTGTCGGGAAATCGTATTTAGCACTCCCACACATAAGTGCAATCGGTGCCTAGACCAGTACAGCTTGACCTCCCAAGTTTGCCATTTCCTGCGTATCTCCCAGCCTTGCCTTTGCAAGTGTCGTGTGGGTCTTCGATACTGGTAGTGATTTCGCAAATGTCCCCAGCAATACACGTGCCTGTCATGTTATACTTTTTGGGCACGTACGGAGCCGCAGGAGCCGCAGGAGCCGCAGAAGCCGCAGAAGCCGCAGAAGCCGCTAAAGCGAGAATAATAGTGAACTTCATTGTGAATAATTGTTTCAGGTGCCAAGTAAATAAGAGTGTAAAGTGTGCAACACGTTAAAGTATTCGTAATATGGTTCTTAAGTGAGGTGAGAAGATGAAAGGATAGTAGATAGGAAAGCAATAGTAGGAAACCGTGAGCATTAAATACATGACGGCGGCTTGAGCATAAGCCTCCTACTGTTAAACTCATATAGCCTTTTCATTACATATAAACTTAATGATGCTAATTAGCTTTTGCAAGGGAGGTTGAAGGGAGTTTAGTTCGTTAGAACCCTTGATGTTGAGAACGTAGATGGCATAGACGTTGAAAAAGTTCACAAGGATATTCAGCAGTCTAGAACAGGAAGTGGCGGCCATGTTGAATAAAAGTGGTGTAATTAAACGAGCATGAATATGTACTAAGTCTTATCAAGAACTAGTGTTCTTTCAAGTGGCAAGTAAATAATTTTAGAATTGTATTTTTCGCCAAGGTATAAGTCTATAAGAATGAAATATAAATATAAATACTTCCCTTGAAATTTCCTATCTCTTCTTAACTATGCTGTAGTTAATATGTAGCTGTTTTATAAGCAAGCCAGTTTGAAAGCCTTAAAATATACCAAGCCTAAAATTTCCTCCTTTAACAGTAATATACTATCCTAAGTGTCTCTTTACTTCACTGCATTGTAAACTTGCACTTTTTCAAGTAGAAAGTGGTACTATATGTTCAAACTTCACGCTATCGTTTCGAGTAAATTCGCCGATAAATTAGCAGATCTACTAATAATTCCCCTGTAAACCTTGATGAGTTTTCGTTCCTGGTAATACAAGGTATTAAAACAAGTATATTAATATTACAGGAAACTTAGCTGGTAAGTCTAGAAGCAGTTAATAAATTCCCTTCTTCCTAAAGAAAATTAAAGCATTAAAATTAAAGACATTTACGTTTTAGCAGCATGGTAGCTACTTTTTATCGGAGTGACTAGGATACAGCCTGGCGAGTTTAATAACAAAGGTAGTGCACATACTCAATTAACGCCCGTTCCAGGTTCTAGGCCAATTGGCGAGCCCTCGCCCCCTCTTCCTGACTTGGTATAGGGCCCCCGTAGGCTCACCGTAGTCTCGGTCCAGGCTCAGGATATGCTCATAATGAAGCGGTATGAACTCAGAATTTAGGGCGACCAGGCAAAAATGGAAGCATCGAGATTCTAGTTGAAATGCTATCTTGAGCCTCATCCTCGCAACCAGTCGCTCTTTTCTTTTCGCATGAGGGAGTCTGGCTTGAAGTCGTTTAAACAAGCAGCGCTCAATAGACACTCCAAATTCTTACCCATCTATCCTTTCGGCTTAGATCAATAGCAAACGAATCTCACTACTCGCTTCGTCAAGCAGCTCGTATTCCATGGTTCGATTGTTGTGCAACAGCCTGTGATCTAGATGCAAGGTCGATACGATTCTGCAAGGCGGCCGACATTAGATTGAACTTAAGTTTGAGTAGTATATAATTGTCAAGGTTCGGCGAAGTATAAGAGGCATTCATACAGGGAATAACAATCTTGGCACTTCACTTGTTATGACATGATTTCAGTGGCGATGAACAAGACATCGCCCTAGAAATTCACCGGCGCTAAACTTTAGACAAATAACGGCTAGGTTATTTATAGACATATCAACGGGGGGGCTGGAATCCGGACTATAGTCTCCCAGTGAACACCCTTGCAAAGTTATCTTTCTCAAGGTAAAGCCTGTCAAGCCCGTATACCTAGGCATGGGGCCTACTACCTAGCCAAGGCATAACATGAAAGTTTGTAGTTCAGGATTCTGAACTTGTATCCCGAGTTATCTTACATCATTCTACGTTATCTAGTCGCTTGTATTTCGGCACGGCCTGTGACACTTACAAGAGTCACCTCTATCTTGTATTATGCAGGTAGTGTTTGAGTCTTCTTATGAACCAGGTAATGCATCCTGCATTTGTTCTTATACCTTTAAATTGGGCTGATACTGATATGCTTCCTCTAGACTTGCTTCAAGTAGTTGTTTAGGACTTGACGGACAATCTAAGGCAACTTAGTGGCACGAGTCTATCAAATCTTTTGGCTTTGACATGCTTGCGATCCGTATTCCCAGAAAGACCACGCCGAATATGGTTTACTCGCGTGCTACAGAAGGTCGAGAAAACTCGAAGTATCGTTTACTAGAGCCGCGATGCGGTCTTATTGGACACTTTACGCATTTTAAGGCACAGCTTCAAGAATACCGTTTACTTTAATTAGTGAAATCTTGTTAACCCTTGGCCAAGCGGCCTAGACTTGAGAACACGAGACAGCATAGGAATTTATTAGAGTTTGTAGGGCAGACTCGGATGCAGACTGCCGCTGTCAAAGAGAAGCTCGGAAAGCTAGATAATAGTATGTCTAGACTACCGATTGGTCCGGTTCTACAGTAGTATGGAAGGTTAAATCCGAGAGTGAGAGAGGAGGCATGATCGTTAGGGTAGTAATAGGGACGGGCCTTATCTGCTTCCACCTATCAGCAGACTATCCGAGCTTTCGAACAAAAACTATTTTGGCATGTAACAAAATGTACCTCGCTTGTCATGTGGCTCGCTTCAGCTTTTTCTTCAACTTGTGACTATACGACCCTTGTAATTTGATAATCTTTCCACTCCTGTATATCTTGGAGCCTTCGCCTAGGGCATGTTGCTATGACTTATGGTATAAAAGGGTTCAAGCTCAAGGGTTTACTAAAATATTTGGAATAAACTGTTACATAAAGTTCATTGGAGGTTTGCATGGAGAAACGAGCGTTGAAATATCCTAAAAATACATATGACAGAGGAAATCGTAAGATATGAGTTGCAAGAGGCCTCCTTTCAATATGGGGCCTGCCCGCGTAGACTTGGGCAGCAAGATTTGATATTCCCAACACAAAAGCCGCCACTGTGATTTGCTAGGCCAGGTTTTCCTGGCTGGCCTGGTAGTCCTGAGAACACGAAGGCGCAGGTTATGAAGGAAGAAGCGTAACAGGAGGTAATTCGAGCTTTTGAAGGCATACAGGTGTTGCGTTGAAACAGTCTTGGATTTGTTTGACGGTTTGCGTGAGAGGGGTGACATATATGTTCTGTAGGATATTTATGCCGCTAATATGCCCATAAATCTCGAAGGTTTCCCTATCCATAACTACCGAGCCGCCATCATCTTGTATCTAACCCATAGTAGTTCTTGCCATAGTTGCTACCATTTTGGCTAATGTCTGGGTCACTATCATCCGAGTCCAGGCCAAGACTGCCTACATAGACATACCCTATATTGGTAGTTTTCTCAGAGAAGAATGTGAATGAAGAAGACGAAACCTTTTGTAGTTACGAAGACCTTGGTCCTCAGTTTAGTCATCAAGTAGATAACTAACTGTAAGCAAACAGCTGACCCCATATATCTCCAGGACTAAGCCAACAATTGCTGTTCCGCCATGATACTCCACGAATGCACTGCATAACGTCTTAGCCAAAATGGTTGAACGAGATCACTTATAGATTTCACTGCTCGCTCAAAGTAACAGAAGATACAAAACATGGCTATGGCCAGTAAACATCAAAGTAGTCGACTGGAGAACCGCCTTGTTCAGTGCCTCCTCCAGGAAGATAGATGCCGCCGTTAGTAACAACTGCCGCACCTCCATGTCGAGGAATCCTCATTTTTCCGACCTTATCCCAAGTCTCTGTCTCAGTATCAAAGACCTCAATATCATCAAACACGCCTTCCGAACCAGTAGCAGGGTTACCCTCTCCACCCAAAACATAGACTTTGCTACCAATGGTTCCTGACACGACACCACCACGAGGAGTAGGCATTCTTCCCTCACTTGTTGTCCACCCTTCTTTTAGATTCTCAAGGTCGAGGATAAAGACAGTGTCCTTTACGTTGAGTTGACCCTGAAATCTTCCACCCAAAACGTAGAACTTGTTTCCGACAACTGAAACTGCCGCATGATCACGTCCTTCGGGAATATTCTTTGCGGCATCTGGTAATTCGAGCCATTCCAAAGATTCGGTATCGAAAGCCGAGACAAAGTCGACGGTATCTTGTTCTCCCTCGGGGACCGGATTTAAGGTGCCCATACCTCCGGCCATGTATATGATGCTCCCATAAACACCCACCGCAGCACTACCCCGTTCCTCTCCCTCGGAAATAGGCTCGAGCTCCGTCCATTCGTCAAGATTGGGGTTGTACATCCATGATTCTGGGAAAGCTCGCCAAGCGCCGTCGTCAGCCTCTGAAAGACCACCTAGTAAGTAAATGTTGCCGTCAACAGCAGCGACGTTGGGGTGGTTGACTGGTATAGGTGTATCGGTAACAAATCGTCGCCATGTGTTTGAATGCGTGTTGTAGAATTGCACAAGTGATGTAGTCTCAAATCCATCAGCCTCTCGAGTTGGGACGATTCCACCAAGAATTGCAAACTCCTTATCTGATATGGCAACAGCTTGATGTTCTTGTCGTGTAGCAATCGGTATTGACTCTAGGGTTTTCCAGATATTCGCACCTTGTGGTGCTGTATTTGGTAGCGTGGCCGTGGCCAATGTGAGTAGACCAACACTTTGAGGTAGACGCATTTTGAGAAAGGTGTAGAACAGGGGAAAGCCGTTTAGTCAAACAGGAGGAGGTGGTCACTGTCATTATTAAGTAGGGCATATACTTGTTTCAAGCTGGTTACCCAGTAGATGTCGTCGTATGCTCGTCACAAATGGTGGCTGGATAAGATTCTTAAACCCTTGGCATCTATAGTTCCTTCAAGAGATAAACCGGCCACTAAGAATAAGCTCCAAGTCATTTAGTCTATTGTAACGGATCAATAAATTCCAGTGCTTCCCTCCCCTGTTGTCAAGGGATAGGTCATTTAACTAACTCGGGTACAGCGGATTGGACTGTAGTCAAGGGGTATTCATTCAATGCTCATTCCTACGACTTTGGCTAAAGTGACGTGTCGCAAGGGGAATACCTCGGAATGGACGCAAGTTGACTGCATCACTATGAATCCGATAGATCTGGTCAACTTTACTTGCCATTGGCAACAAAGAAGAAACAACACTACCTGCTTCAATATGGTATCTAGGCTTACACAATATCGTTCGTGGTCTTGATAATTTGCACAAATTAAAAGCCGCCAGAGATTTTATGAAACACTATTGGCTTATTAAAGCCTTCCCATGTCGTCTTCTTCTGACTTTGGACTATTTGCTTCCAAAATGTGTCCTTTCTACTTGTCAGTATGATCCTCTCTTTGTAATAGTACGGGCTACAAGTAGGGCAAAACTTACCCAATCTGAAAAAGGAGCAAACAGATTGTACAAAGCCCAAAGAAACCCGAACTCGCGACTGCAATCCAGCCGGGTATGTACGCATACGGCACCATGGCCAATGACAAGAACAAAAAGGCCATTACAAGCAACGGCCACATCAAAGTCGAGGCAGTGATTCCAATAGTCTCCCACTTCTGACTCCATGCCTTATTAGAGACACCGTTTGTACGGCGCCTCAGTAATGTAAGCAGACTGGAGCTGTAGCCTGCTACAGCAATACAAAGAATGAAACAGAGCCATGCAGCTCCGAGAAAACTTCGCACAGTTTCTATGGTAAAAGGAGGCTTTTTTGGTTTCCAGATATCGGCAGGATCGGTCATTTGGCCGATAGCAACAGCAAAGGTCGAGGCACCGAATATCGAAACGCCAAAGACTAGGGAGATGAACATTTTATACTCTTCTAGAGGCGAAGAGTCATGGTGATGATCCGGCTGAGCCTGTGAGGCCTCCGATGCTGCGATTGGGCTTGGGCTTCTGCGGGTTGCTTTGACATTAGTGTTGGGTGTCTTCATGATAGCTTTATTTTCTGCTTTGGGTGAATCTGCGAGCTGAGGTTTAACGGGAGATGACATTGTTGTTTCTGCTTCAAAAAGATGATGTTATTGATGGAGATATGTCAAAGTCTTTTCTTGGTTTGGAAGAGCCTCGTTGGCCTTTTGACCAGTCACGTCAACCGGTGCCTAGGTATCCATGCTTATGTATGTCTCAGAATGTCACGGGGCTTCTTTCTGAGGGGTTTAGCTAAGCTAAGATAGTTACCCAGTCATATCATCTCTTAAATCCGTTCGTAGTTGATCATCGTGCCCATTGAACTTGCTTCCAATGTTGCCGCCATGCATCATCCTCTACTTGTCAATATTTTCGTCTATATATATGTAAGCTTCCACTCTAATTAATCGCTATTCGCTCTTTCTGAACCTCATTCATAGGTTTTGATGCACTATAGCAGGGCTTGCGTTGCCCAGAACGACATCAATGGCGATAAAATTGCTAGACGGAATGAACCCATCGAGTCCCTAGAAGGCTTGCATCTTCTCGTGGATCCTCCTAGCCCATGGATAGAGTGAGTTTACAGCATCTAACTTAAACATTTGTCCTATACAACCGGATCATTCACTTATTCTTTCTTTAGCATCGTTGCGGTTCATGGCCTTGATGGACATTGGGTAAGATCGTGGACTGCTGAGAATGATTGCTTTTGGCTCAAGGATCTTATTCCTCCTCTAATTCCCGGCGCTCGTGTTTATTCATTCGGGCACGACTCTAGAACTCGAGGAAGTAATACGCCACTCAATTTAGACATTTCTGATCATGGAAAAGAGCTTGTCGCCTCGCTTACCGCGGAGCGCTTGTTGACAAACGTAAGTACAAATTGCATCCTACGTTCCAGGACTTTACTCGCTGATAGCCCGAATTGTCGATGATAAGACTGGTAGAATTCCTATCTTATTTATCGGCCACAGCTTGGGTGGGCTCGTCATCAAAAGTGTGGGTTTATCTTATTACGCGTCTAGCAAGGCCATCTATCGGATCAGCTCAGATAACTAAGAACCTCCAGGCTCTCCTGCACTCTGACTTGGCCCGTATAGGCCATCTCGAGAATCAAAGAGGCATCAAGCTTTCCACCCACGGATTGCTCTTTCTTGGAACACCTCATCAAGGTGGACAGGGCGTTTCTATTGCTAAAATTATCACAAACATCCTCTCGACGACCACATATACAAACAGGAATCTTCTCGATCGAATGACACCAAACTCCGAATGGCTTCAGGAACTTCAATCACGGTTCAACTCAATAAGTCAAGACTTTGAAACGGCATGTTTCTACGAGACGCACGGGATGGCCACTCCGATTGGGAAGCTTCTTGTCAGTTCACGGCTTTCCCTTACTACTTCTTCCTTACCACAGCTTTATTCCTCGGTGTTTCTAACATACCTAGATTGTCCCCAAGTTTTCTGCCGTTGTTTTTGGAGCTATCAATTCCGAGGCAGTAGCAATAGCTGCAGATCATTCAACAATGGCCAAGTTTCACGGTCCGCAGGATTTGGGTTTCCAAAAGGTTTCTCGAAGCCTACAGTTATTTGCTAACCAAGCCAAAGCAAATATTGCCTGGAACTGGATGCGTTGGGAAGCTGACAGAGGTATTTATATTAGCATTACGTCTCGTCACGTTTCCCTAAGTTCCATTCTCTAACATTACATATCCCACAGATTTTGTCATGCTCCCCAAAAAGCAACTTAGACACAAGGAGCCAGCCATCCAGTCATCTGGTAATCCAATAAACGAGTTCGAGATTGGGATCGCATTCAATACAATCAAGAACAGACATTTCACGGGTCGAAAGAACACGCTTCAAAATCTAGATCATATGCTACGACAACGTTCTGACAACGCAAGGATGAATACAGTTGTACTTTATGGGGCCGGCGGTGTAGGTAAAACTCAAATTGCGCTTGAGTATGCCCACAGGTCGAGGAATAGCTATGATTCAGTTTTCTGGATCGATGGCTCTCGCAACGATACCGCTGATGCCAGCGTGTTACTATCCATGATCGAAATTAAGCGACACTATGAAACCCACGGCATAACTCGAAGCTCTCTATATCACCTCATCAAACAAGTCCCAGACGGTACACATGCAAAGAGAGAAGGCAGGCTGCATGTGGCGGTATTCATGAAGTGGCTGTCTTACAGTGAAAACTGCTCCTGGCTGATGATCATTGACAACGTTGACGACTTGGAGGGCTTTCATCTCCGAGAATGGCTTCCCTCGGCATCTTGTGGTTCGGTCATCATCACAAGTCGACGTCCAGACCTATCAATTGATTGGGAATCCATCAAAATCGATGAAATGAGCCCACAAGAAGCTCTCACACTCTTTGAGCAAAGCAGCAGAATACAGCTAGACAATATTCCAAATGGTCAGTCTTCCCTTCTAAGATCTCTCGTATACACTAACAGTCTCTAAAGAGCGAGACAGCGCTGTACAGTTGGTTGAAGCTTTGGGATATTTTCCCCTGGCAATAGTTCAAGCAGGCGCCAACATAGCTATGAGTGGAAAAGAGAACTCCATCAGCTATTACATGTCTCTCTATCTCAAGTACCCTCGAGAACTTCTTGCACAGAAGGTGGCAGAGAAGCCTTGGGATCTGAAGCGCGATACTGTCTTGACCACGTGGGAGATCTCCTTCGCTGCTGTAGCAGAGCGAAGTGCGTTGGCTTCCCGGATCCTCACATTTTGCGGGTTCCTCTCACGAGATTACATCAGTGAAGGCATCTTTTTGGGTAGCCTTGGGGCCCAAGGTAGGTTCAAAGCTATGTTCAAAGCTATGTGATTTACAGAAGCAATGGCTGATTTCATGCAGAGTGGGAGGTATACGAAGCCTTTGGAGTACTGTTCTCGTACTCATTCTTTCGAGAATCCTCGTATTCTTCAGGTCGAGCGGTTTCTATGCATCCCCTCATTCATTTCTGGGCAAGGGCTAGACTTGAGCCTGAGCAGCAGAGACGCTCGGCTATGCAAGCAGCGGTTCTACTGCATCAGTACAAAATTGATGAGGATGCCTATGTACATCCTCACGCCATGCAACTATTTTCCTTATTCAAAAAATGGTCACCTTGTCAAGCTTATCCAAAAGACATAATACCGGCACAGTCCTTGCCTCAAAACAAAACAGTATGGCATATAAACCTAGAGTACAGCATGTTTACGCGTATTCAAAATGGGTTCATGATGCTGGGATGGAACCTCCAAGAATTCTGGCGTATTATCCGACTCAGAAATTTTATCGGGATTCTTCGTCGCGTTCCAGAAGAGGCGGACTGGTGGCATTTAGACGGACTTCCAACCGAATGCAGCCCAGAGGCAACTGAGCACCGGGCATGGGAGCTATGCCATGCTACACAAGAATTTGCGATCAATAGCCCTCGCGTACTCAGAATGGTCAACATATACGCTTTCTATCGCTTCATGTGCGTCAATGGCTTTTTAGAAGCCAGAGAGCTGTTTTGGTGGCTGTTGTCTGAATCTCCAGGGATGATAGGCGTTGGCCCTGAGATCACGGCCAACGCATATTTGGGTCTCGGTTTGACCAGTAGCGACTGTCGCGAGTCATTTTGGTCCCTAGGGAAAGCTTTTGATATGTACTCCAAGACTCTTGGGTACTACTACGGAGGCAATCTCGACACACCACATATCTATCGCATTATATGGGTAGTCCAACAGTGCTTTACAACGTTAGGGACTACGGAGGACGATCATACCTGGATAAACAATGTCATCGACGCTGAAGGGCTAAACATAGTAGCAGAAGCATTCTGCCGGTATAGAGATTACTTCAACACGACAAGAAGCTTCTCCGTCTTGCATGGATGTCATGAGATCAGGAGCTTCGAGTCGTTTATACCGGATGAGAGCAACGTTCCCCCAAGCCTCGTATTTCTTCTCTTGCTCGTCGAAAAAAATGAGGATGCCATTAAACTCTTCCCTAAACGGTGGACAAGAGCAATAGCAACAATCCTCGAGTCTTTTTACATCGTCTTACCTCACTTGACTGATGCTCAGACCAAACAATTGGCTCGTCAACTTATCAAGACAATCAACAGCCTGGTCATGCCTCCTGCAGACCTTGGCGAGCAGTTGATCTTTGGTTCCTCCCGCCTATACAAGGCTGGATTGCATATCTTGGCTGACACAGGCGAAGTTAATAGTGCAATTCTGGAGCCCCCGTCTATTCCAGGATCTTCTAATTACCGTTGGACATTACTCAAAGACACGACTTGTTGCCCAATTTGGGAGCTAGACAACATGGCCAAGAGCACATTATCTGCACGCCACAAAATTCACGACATCAGATACGACTGGGGACAACTAGAAGGGAAAATTCTGATAGGCGTCAGTTTGTTCTTCACTTCAGACGACCCAGGTTGGCTCGCCTCATACTGCGTGATAGTGAACGGACAGGATTCCTTGCTATCTAAGAGCTGCCCTCCAGACCGGACATGGGCGTGTCTCGATGATATTCTTTGTCCAGACAGCCTCAGGGGCCATGTTCTACCGGCTTTCCTAACATTGACTGGGAAGATGAATCTTTTAGGTTTACCAGTCTTGCAAGGCGGCAACATGTTGAAAACCGACGCAACTTGCAAAGAGGTATAACACGGTTAACTGTGTGGGCAGCCCACAACACTAGCCATGGATATGGACCCCAGCTTCAGCCGTAAAATCTCTGCGCATCCACAACACCATGTACACCCACCACTCACGACTCTTTCTTTCAACTAAATCTCTCTTCCTCATCTTTACAACATAGTGCTCAATCTAGTCTTCTCCTCCCATCCAATAGCAAGGCAAGATGGCCGAGCGGTCTAAGGCGCTGTGTTCAGGTTATGATTCTCATACCAGCAACGATTCGCAGTCTCGAAAGNNCAGTCTTGTCATCACTTTTTGACTGATTCCCTGATGGATGAGATACTCTTTTGGTGTTTTAATGGTCCTTGTGTCTTCTTAGGTTAAATATAGAACAGGGGCCATTGGAGTATACTTGAGTCTTAGCTCTAAATTATATACTTAATACCTAGGGAAAATATACTTAAAATATATTAATACTAATAGCTATTAAC